>CATIWR010076897.1:0-74240 GCA_949677035.1 Omphalea diandra | reverse complement strand
GGAACTAGTTATGGTCATTGGTCCTGACATTAGTTAACACATGTGTACATTAAATACATATGGGATTATATATGTATGATGAATAAACCTTAATGTGTATGCATTTCTGAATGTGAAATGCCATGATTTGCAACTGAAGACGATAGTTACATTTGGTGGTATCAGAGGATTCAAGCACACGCGGGGCAGACATGGAAATCCCGGTGTGTATGACATCACGGGGCTTATGGGCGAATCCCGGATGTTGAGTGCTCTGATAGGTACCAACTGTAGCCACGTTGTGACGTTACAATTTGTGGTATCAAAACTGATTTACAAATGAGAAAAATGGATGTCACAGTTATTGATTTGACAAATGAATTTAGATGTTACAGTTTTGGTATCAGAGAGGGCTGAAGCATACGCGGGGCAGACGTACAAATCCCGGTGTGTATGACATCGCGGGGCCGACGGGCAAATCCCAGATGTTGAGTGCTATGATAGGTACCTATTGTATCATTACATATTGTGGTAGCAAAAAAAAAAAAAAAAAAGAAGCTAACATTTAGTGGTAACAATTGGTCATTACATTTATTAGTATCAAAGCCATATGAGTTCTATCAGATGAAAATGGCTGTTACAGTTTATTGGTATCAGAGCAAATATGAATACAGTCGTTACAGTTTATGTCCAATGATCATTAAAGATAAAGTGAATAAAATAAATGTGAAAATCAAATGAGGACCCTTAAGTCAAGTTCTCTCTAATAGATAGTCCCAATGAGCATTTCAATAGTACAAATGACCGTTAAAGGTGCATTTTGTTTGACAATCGCCTATTTGCATGAAATAAATATTGGTCAATGCCTTAGCAATGGGTGTGGAGATGTCTCAACAGGCATTACTTAGTCTTAGATGTAATGTGAAGTGACATGTATTTCTCTAATTGCTATTTCTTTGTTCAAGACTATAAAGGACCCACTCTGAATAGAAAATATTGAAAATTATTCCATTAAGTAAGTATTCTATTGTGAAAGCTTTTCTTAATAAAAAAGGTGAACAAAAAGTGATTTAGTAATTAAGAGAAATTCATCTTTCAAAATTTGTAAGAGTTATCTTCAATGTAGAGTTTGAAGAATATGCTTTTCTAAAATTCTCTTCACATTCTCAACCTCATTAAATAGAACTCATGAGAAGTACTTTTAATGTCTTTATTACTTAAGTGAGAAAGTTTTTCCTCCTTCTTAAATTATTTTATTTAGTTTGAGGAAACCTTAGGTTGGAAAACCTTAAAAACTAGATCTTATGAAAGGTTTAAAATAGTACCTAGAAAATACTTTGGATTATGGTTAAGTTTTATTTGTAAACTAATTGTGAGAGGTTGATAAAGCCTGAAAATCTATCACTTGTAAAGGCTTGGTAGTGTCCAGAAAATTACCTTTGTAAAGATTATTGATAACACCTTAAGCTATCAAGAAAGTGAAGGCTCTAGTGGAGATACTAGAAGAGAAGATGTAGACTAGTTGTGTCAAACCTTTATAAATCTTATGTCTTGATTCTTCATCTTTTTCGTATTTAGTTTTAATTCGTAATAATTGCCATTACCCTATTCAACCCCCATTTCTAGGGCACTAAAGGACAACAAATAAGATTTCCCTTAACCTTCTTATCACTAGGTTTGACATAAGAGGTATCAGCCAATAACAGGTTAGAAGTAAGCAAGAATTGACCACAAGAGGAGTTGGCAATTATTTTAGGCTTGGCGTTAGGGTGATCAGTCAGGAACACAAAGTTTGATAGCTTTATAGAATCAATGAGATCTTAGATTTCATGCTTGAGACGCTTGCATATGATAATGTTATGACCATGGGCTTAGTGAAAAACTATAAAAAACATATGTCATAAAGCCGCTAGGTTTGGCAAAGGCTTAGGATCAAGTGGTTTGAGCATCACTTTCTTCTTTAGCTCCTTAAATATTTCAAACAATGGTGAGCTCATGTTAGTAAAACGTCTTATACTTCGCAACTTCCTTATTTCCTTTAGCTTTGTAGACATATGGCTCCATTCCCCAATTAGTTGGCTTTTAGAGTGTTAAACCATCCATTAAGATATGTTTGACCATCGTTCTCATATTCTTGTCCATGTATTGATGAACCAATTCTACCTCAATCTTTATCATGGCTTTAATCCTTCCCTCAAGTTCTTAGTGTTTCAACTCTCTCGCCATGACTAAGTTATATGGTGTTTGTGAGTTGTCTTACTTTATTTGTAAGTTATAAGAATTCAAAATGATAACTTAAATGATGATGTTATATTGCCAAACAAATGAATGTATGTATGAATGTAAGTGATACATAAGAAAAAAGTAAACATATCACCTTCCAACCTTATTTCTCCTACACACGTAGGTATAAAGCTTCTTCCTAGGACAAGTGATCAATTCAAATACCAATATAGGGTTTTGAATTTAGAGGTCCTTTAGAGCAACCAAATTTGATGATGAGTCTAAAAGTGATGAAGCATGGTCATACTTTAAGTGCACATCTTGAAGGGAAAAGATTTTGTAAAGAAAGTGGGTATGTTTTAGGGCTTGACAATAAAAGCTTGAAAATTATGCACCTATATGAGTTATATGACCCATAATGTACCAAAAAATAATGATTTCTATGTACTACATGATATTTAAATAATCTTAATCAATTGGCCATAATTTTTAGGGTAAAAACTCCTTCATTTTGAGCTTCAATGTGGTACTGTTTTAAAAGTAGTGTAAAAATTTGTACTTAAGATATGATTATAATTCCATAAATCTTCATCTCAAACCACTACTTGGTTAACTTGCAAACATTTGGGGACTTATTCCATAATTCTAAGGTTCCTACATATCGCCTAGAGGTTTAAAAGGGTTGTTAGAGTAGATGACTCCTACAAGCTTAGGGAACAATTATCGTGTACCCCCATTTGACATACTTGAAGGTACTTAGATTATCAGTTATGAATCCTCCTCACCATCTCTTAAGCTCAAATTGAGCTTGAGTTTTAAGCTAGGAGAACCTATTGGTTTACTAAAGGCACCGAGCATGTTAAAATATTAAAAGTGAACTAAAGATTGAACATAAAGTCAATTTTATATCCTTAGTTGAGTCACCACTCTGAGCACCTCGGTCGATTTCATAGTTACGCTCAAACTAGTGAAATCTTACTTGCGAATTTTACCTTTTATCGATCATTGGGGCATTAAGAGGACATGTGTCATTACATTGGTAATAACCTCAAGCTGTGGTAGGTGTTTGGATCAATAAGGGAACCTTTTAGACTTTGTGTGACTTCAAAGCCATGAGTCTAAAATGATGGTCATCGAGGGGCTAAGCGCAAGATAATACATGGGTACCATCCCTAAGAGATATGGAGTCACCACTCAACTTTGGTCAGGATAAGAATCCAGAGAAGATAAAATTTGAACCTAATCTAAGTCAATTATATGCCCATTTCATCCCCCATCAGAGATTGAGTTTAAAAATTAGGTACAACTTGGAGAAGGGGTTAACACCCCAAAACCATCTAGATATTAGGACCAGGGCCTCGGTCATCTTTGTTTACTTTTAATTTTTTAGCCAGGTTGTTGATTAGTCCAATTAATGCCCCTAAACATACATCTAGCGTAATCAAATCAATCAAAACTTTCACAAACCTAAAGGGGATAGGGGTCATGCATCAT
Source organism: Omphalea diandra (assembly GCA_949677035.1). Lineage (NCBI taxonomy): Eukaryota > Viridiplantae > Streptophyta > Magnoliopsida > Malpighiales > Euphorbiaceae > Omphalea > Omphalea diandra. Next base: position 70,544 of record CATIWR010076897.1, on the reverse strand, counting down.
GTTATAAGGATCATTAGTCATGCATCATGTGATAAGGGTCATCAATCATGCATCATGTTATATGGATCATCATGCATATCTATACACCCATACATCCACTCAAACATAATCATCTTAAAGGGGGGTTATGCATCATGCTATAAGGTTCATGATGCATTCATCCATATACATAATCATCTATAATCAACATGTGATAATGACCAACCAAACTCATGGTCTAAATCAAGTAATTGCACCTATACCTAAAGGAAGAAAATAAGTTAGTGATGAATCAATATGGAAAAGAAACAAATAAAGAAAACTTGAAGTAAACAAAAGAAACAAAGTAGGCCTATAATGGCCATCTCACTATGTTACCCAAAGTCAAGGTATCCTAACACACATTCTAAGTCAATGATAACACATTTCAACATCACAAATCAGATTATGAAATATAATATAACATGATTAAGATGCATAAATCATAAAACACTTAAAACCTTAAACATGAGATGCAAAGCACTATGGAAGACATCACATGGCCTAAGGTAATAATCACCAAAAAGAGAGATCTTAGGGTTAATGAACCTTCCTCTTATTGTTCATAAAGTGCTTACACATCTATGAACATTACTAACTTTGGAGAAGGTTAGAATGTAAATAAAATAAAAAGATAACAGTCAAGATATTATTCACATCTTTCTAACATAATTAAAACCACAAGAAGGAAGACTATCAAGATCCTAGGAATGGTTAACCACTCACTTGGTCACTATCAAAAGAGATCCAAAACAAAAACTTAAAACTACACTAAGTTGCACATAAAGGAACATAGAGTGTTGCATAAAGAAATGTTATGAACCATTTTAAAGTCACCCCAAAATTCTATTTTTAATATGAATGGGAATCCTAGGATGTTTATCCTCCTTTTATTTTGCTACTAGAACATTGGAAAGGCTTAGAAAAATGTGCTTGAAAAAGATGAAATTATAATGTGAATGCAATACCATTTCTTCAAAACTGACTACCATGCATATGTTGTACAACCTACTATGAGGTTTGTACAGCCCAGATAGAGCTTATAGCCTATAGACAATGTTATACAATCCCTATTTAATGGGTTTTGAAAATTGAGGAAAAAAGAAGGAAGGGAAGAAGAAGAAAGGGAAATTGGGGGATTTTTAGAAGCCCTTTATGTGGTTTTATACCTCAGAGGCTCATAAGATGTTCTTTATCCTCCAAAATGCTTAAGGAATGCTCAAAAGGTGAAGATAAATACCTAATTCTATATTGAAATGAGTAAGGTCAGTTGGGGTTTCAGAGTTTTTTATGTTAAGTATGAGTTGAGAAGCAATTTCAGCATAATAACCTTAAGGTTTCCATGCCTCCACCCTCTCTTCAAATGAGGGGCTATTTATAAGTATTGGATGAGTGCACAGTACCGGGAATAGTTCTGGTTGCACCATAGATGCATCCAATCACAGAGAACGACATGAATGTATTGAAATTAAGGTTTGCACGTGGGCTGTACAACCAATATTAGGCTGTACATCCATTTGTCACGGCTGTGTAGCTCTTTGGTTTAAGGGCGACTAGTTCCATTAGATTTTGAGGATTAGGGTTTAAGGTAGGGTTGTATATCCCTATTTATTGGCTATACATCCTAGTTTAGTAGAATGTACATCCCTCAGAGCAGGATTGGTTTTGGGTTTAGTTTAGGTATTGGCTTAGTTTTAGGCTTGGCTTTGGGTTTTTCTAAGGTCTTCCAAGGCTTTGTTTCTCTTCCTTTGGCCTTTCCCCTTGCATCTTGGGGGTATAGATTTAGTGATTTTCATCATCAGGCTTGCATCCTAACACCCAAAATCTAGTGCTAAACTTGGTTTTAATTTCTTTTTTGTGTTTATTTTATTTTATCATTATTTTTTCCAATCGTGTTAAACATGATGGAATGATAGTATTTTTATGTATGGATTATCTTTTTTCTTTTTAAGTTATGGTACTTTACAAAGATTTTATTTAATAATAAAATTAGATGTCCACTTTTTCTATAATGAATTATAATTAGTTATAAATTATTGTAAAAATTAAATTATATTATTAGTCACTAGCTATGAAATGTTTAACAATGGATTGGTATTAATAATTTTAGTTTTTAAAATTAGCAAGGGATTAGCAACAAATTTGAGACCCTTGCAATATTAGCAATGAACTAGAATCCATTACCAATTCAACAACGGACTAAAATCCATTACTAAATTATGAATTTATTTCAAATTAGCAACAAACTATAATCTGTTGCTAATTTAACATTAATGAAACTCGTTGTTAATTTAACAACAGATTTGAATTCATTGTTAATGCCTTGCTAAATTAGCAATAAATTTTCAAATCCATTGTTAATTTTTTTAGCAGAGAGTGAAATAATGATGAAATAAATTCATTAATAATCCATTGCTAATCAAAATTTGTAAGGGAATTGTTAAGTTTAGCAATTAAAAAATCTATTGCTGAACTGTAATTTTTTTTTTTATAGTGAGATGATGATAGAGCTTAAAATAACAAAAAATATCCTAGATAACTACCCAAAATGTGGTGAATCAAGGGTTTTATGGCATAACAAACCCTTCCCTTTCACATTCACCAAAGAATAAACACTTCAAAGCAATAAGAACAAAATAAACCAGGTATATAAGGAGCAACTTATACAAACCAAAACATGTATCATTGGTGATCATTGCCTTAAAGGTGAAGTATAAGGGTCATAGGTCTTTGTAACCTACCGCATTTTTATTATAGGAGGCTTATAAAACTATAAATCAATAAAAAGAACACAAATGAGCAACATATGATAAAGTTGGTAAAATAAGTGTTATAAAGAGTGAAAAAGGGCTATACAGACCAAATAATGGTATGTACAACCTTTTTAAGATGTCTATACAGACCACTAATCATTTGTACAACCCATTTGGACTAGTGAAATCTAAATATAGATATAAAAGAGGAAAAAAAAAGAAAGGGGAAAAAGTATGAGTCCTTGGATGCCTTATGCAATGTCTTTTGCCTTCAGAAGTGCATTGATATGACAAAAATCCTTAGAATACAAGGGAATATCATGCAAAAGAATGTTGTAATGCTTTGTTTCTTTTATCTTGAATCCTTGATGTTTGTGTTATGTGTTTGTGTTTTCTATGTGGCACAAGGTTTTCTAGGGTTTAAGGATTAATTTTAGTAGAGTTTTGTTAGGGTAGAAGGCCTCCCCCTCTCATTTTAATGGGAAGGGGATATATATATGAGTAGTGGGTGCAACTAAGCTTAATAGCTCATGTTGTACCTTATCCTAGACCCTCTATAGATAAGAACATTGAATATTCTAAAAATTAGGGTTTAAAAATTATATGCATAGCTATAAGGCTATCTGTATAAACCTAGGGTTGGTTGTACAACCCTTTAAGGCTTGATGGTTCATTATTCTTAAATCTTTTGTCTTGGTATTTAATGAATTATTTATATAGCCCTTAGAAGGTCCGTACAACTCTTTATAGTTAGCTATATAGCCATCTTTATTAGCTATACATCTAATAGTTGATTTCCCTAAATGGCTTTTAATGTTTGGTTGGATGGAACGTAGATTTGATTCAAGGCTGTTGCCAAGCTTTTATTCCCTTTGTAGACATTGTTTCCCTTATCACTTGGGAGGAAATTGAAATAGTTTCTCATTATTGAACTTATATCCTATGGGTTTAAAATCTAGTGCTTATAGTTTACCCTTTGCTTTATGGGACTTGAAAAATTATATTTGAAAAATGGTTGTCATACGAGCCACAATAAAGCATTCAACATGAATGTAAATACCAAAAAAGGGATACATAAGGATACAACTTTCTTTAGAAGCTTTTATAATAAGTATTAAGGTTCTTGGCAGCCTTTTAACAAGTACTAAGCTTTCTAGCAGCCCTTTGGTAAGTACTAAGGTCAAATACTTTCTTTGAGTACCCTTTAAGTAGATATTAGGATAGGTTATCTTCTCAACAACCCTCTAATAGATACTAAGCTTCTCGGCAGCCCTCTAGTAAGCACCAAGGTCAAATACTTTCTTCCAATAGCTTTCGAGTAGATACTAGGATATGTTGTCTTCTTAGTAGCCCTCTAATAGGTACTAAGCCTGTTGGTAGTCCTTTATTAGGTATTAAGGTCAAATACTTTCTTGTAGCAACCCTCGAGCATATACTAGGATAGGTTATCTTATTAGCAACACTTTAGTAGGTACCAAGGTTAAATGCTTTCCTCCAACAGCCTTCTAGTAGGTATTGAAAGTGAAACTATGCCCTAATACCACTTTATGGCAAGTATCTAGGGTAAATCTTATACTCTAAAGGTATTTTAAGTAAAATTATGCTCTATTAGCCCTTCTAGTAGCTGTTAAGAGTAAATTTTCCTCAGTAATCCTTTAGAATGTTTTGAAAGTGAAATTATGCTTTGACAACCCTTTTAGTAGGTGTGAAGAAGTAAATTTTACTTCAATAGGCATTTGATAGGCACTAAAAGTGAAACTTTGCTTTGATAGCCCTTATAACAAGTATAAAAAATGAATGTTGCTTTAATGGCTCATTCAACAAATGTTTGTGATAGTTATTGTAAAATCTTTCTTGTAAAATCTTTCCTTTAAATAAGTTCTCCTAGTATTTTTAGTCTTATTCGCTAGCTTTAACCTTTTCCTATTTCAATTCTTATGTTTAAAGGGCATTCCTGGTATCTTATTGAGTTTTTCTTTGAAAAGTACAATTTTCCTCTCTTTTTTCACTTTTTTCTTTCCTTTTTCTTTTTCTTTTCCTTTTCTTTTTTTCTTTGTTTTCCTTTCTTCCTTTGCTTTTTTCCTTTCCTCTTTCCTTTTTCCTCTTTTCTTTTCTTTTCTTTTCTTTTCTTTCCTTTCTTTCTATGGAGATTGGATTTAGGTCTTAGAATGTGAGCCTAATGATGAGAAATAAGTAGAATTATCCCTAAAGAATGCGGGGAAATATTATAAAAGGCAAGTACAAAAGCTCGGAAGAAACCTTGAATCAAACCCATCTTCTAATCAAATCAAACTTGAGGCTTGAAAAGTAGCCTTTTATTGGTTTCACAACCAATCACTTAGTTGTATAGACATACCTCAAATCCTAACAAAAAGAACCTTCTAGAACAATTGACCTTTGACTTATAACCGGTTGTACAACCAACCACAAGTTTGTATACATAACCATTCGGCTGAAAAGATAACTTGAACCCTAATTTTTTAGAAGATTCATTGATTCTATCTATTAGAAGCTAAGCATTGAATGCAACCCGAGCCATTTAGCTCGGGCACAGCCTCTTCACCTTTATGAAAACCCCTCCTATTAAGAGAAAGGGAGAGGCTTGGAAATGCTAGTGTTACTTTGCTAAAACACACTTACATCATCATTAAAATACCTTTAACATATAGAAAATCCAACCAACTCCCAAACCAAACATTCAAGGTATAAACTAAGATTTTGTAACTCATTTGCATTGTTTCCTTAGCATAATAAAGGATTCTTCATCATCAGAGTGCTTATGAGGGCAAGGCATACCAAAGAGGGCATTTAAGACTCCAACTTCCCTTATTCTCCTTCTTTTCTTTCATTTTCCCAAAAGTTATAGTGCTAGAGGTATGTGCTGACTTCTTTATAATTTGCATATAACACTAACTTGGCTAACCACTAATTGGTTTGTATAGCTAATTCTTACTATAGTCAATAACTTTTCTTTTTCTTCTTCATTTAATTTCACTTTAGGTATTAGGGCTTTTTAAGGCTTTCTTGTGAGCTCTAGCAATGGAGATGGATAGATCTCAAGACCCATGATCTATTTTCTCTTAATAAAAGGAGCAATGAACAAGAAATGGGATTTATTTTGGTGACCATAATGCCTTACACCATGGTTCTTCCCTTCCTCTCTTATTTATTTTGCTAGAGGTCATTAAGAGCATGATGAGGGAAAGGGTTTCCATCCCATAGGATCTTTTGATTCCATTATGCTTTAATGTTGATTTGTGTCAATTTATTACTTTTATAATTTTTTGCCTTCATTATGAGGAAGGAGTGACAAGCTTGATAGCTTTCACACTCTTTCCACCTTATTTTGGTGACCACATGATTAATGAAGAGAGGTTTTACTACTCTAGGATCCTCCATTTTATTTCCTTTCATTGTTAGTTGATCATATATTACATTTGTAGCTAGTATCTTTGGGATGCTTTTTACATGAAAGGATCTCCTTTGGAGCATTGTTGGATGAGGATCTAATGATCCTAGGAATCGAAGTTGGTAACTTAAATATTGTTTAAGGCCTTTCCTTTTATCCTCCATATGCACTTCTTGTGTAACATCCTTATCCTCATTCATTAGCATTCTCAAATGAACATATCCATTGCATAAATCATTTGTAATCCCACATGAACATATGCATTGGGTAAATGATCATTTAGATATTTGAATTGGATAAGGAAAATGATGACACTTATACCATTGTAATTAGGACACTTGAACATTTATGTAATGTTTATATAGTTGAATGACAAATTACCTTATATTGTGTGCATGTTATAGCATAATAAATAATGGTGTTTTAGAGCTTATTTAAAAGTGTAAGGAGCATATGGGGATCAAGAGATAGATGGAGATGATAAAGGAGTGAAGAAGAGGGACTAAAAGAGGAATATTGAACTTTCAACCAATGGTAGTGAGACACCATGATTTTGTCCTATTAGGGTAGCTATACAAATTAAACTTTTCATCTTTTAGGATTAGATTGGAGAAGCAAAACATGAGTAAGTGCAAAAAAGGAAGAGATCTAGGAAAGAAAGGAAGAAGAAGAAGAAGAAGAAGAAGAAGAAGTAGAAGAAGTAGTAGAAGAAGAAAAGTAAGCTAGCTAGGAAGAAGCCCTAAACTTTAACGGTTTTGGGAAAATAAGTAAGTTAATTTATCTTCTTCCTAAATGAAATTACTCCTTTATGACATGTTAATCATGCATGGTTAGTAAGAATTATGGAGTATTTGAGATAGAGCTCCTAGGTGGAATTTGAAATTCAAGAGAAATAAAAGCTAATTGTGTTGGTTTTGTTGTTAGAGCATATTTTTGAACTTATGATTTTAAAACCCTAGAGGAGGAATTTTGGAAAGTAAAACCCATAAAAGTTGTAGCTTTATGTCCCATCAAATGCAGATAAAATAGTTTTTTTTTTAATTTGGTGTGTATAAGAACTATGGCTCCTTCATTAGTGCTGGTTCACAACCAATCGAAATCTCCTCAGTCTTTCTGTTTTCATATATTTTGATGACCTTATGTGTTGATTTAGACAAAGTTCAAAAAATTAGATTGGTAGAGTTATATCACTTCTAAATACTTATAAATCATTTTTCTTTATTTGTTGTATCGAAAGAGATATACCTACTTAATTGTGACTGACCTTGAACATGATGAAACTTGTTCCATATCTTAGTTCTATTTTTCAAGAATTTGATGGCCATAGAATGGGAATTTGGTGATGTTCCAAAGTTGAAAGTTTTATATTTATGTCTAATATACATTCTTATAAAATATTTTTGCCAAATATATCTTGGTTGATGAGATATTGCTTCTTTATTGTGACTGATTCTCAATGTGTTGAAAACCTGCTCACCCTAAGATTGGTCATTTGTTTTGGTGACTTTATATACTGAATTAGACAATAAGTAAAACATAAAAAATGTTCTCTTATGTGTTTTGTTACTTACTTTTGGTAAATTAGTTTTGCAATTAGATTTATACAATTTGAGATATACCTAGGAATGTAAGACTGACTGAGATTGAGATGAGATTGAAATAGGGTTAAATTCAAAAATTCACCATATTTTCTATATGTCTTATATTGACTTGAAACTTGACTAAGTTGTACCATTATGTGTCTAATTTATTTGGAAGAAAGGAAGCAAGTCATTTAGATAATTATAGTAAGAGTTATTATAGTTATACTATAGCAAGGTCAAGCTACCATACAAGAAAAATATGCATAAACACTAGCTCCACTTGCATGGAACATGCCCATGGTTGCATACCAAGCGTTCATAATCATTTTGACATACTTATAACCATGTATATATCAAATGTTGGGATCTCAATACTTTGATGAAACCCAAGAGAAAGGACCAAACCTACTAAAAAGGTTGGTCATATTAAAAGATGAGTAAAAACCATAATTGGATTCTAATGTGTATGTGTGATGATTTTACGATACAGTTGTGTTCTATTACATATATATGTAATTGAATTGTGACATTTTACATGTGAATACAAGTCAACTGAGACTTATATGATCTTAATGATTACTTGGTGTACCATTGTGAATGAACACTTACATATGGAACTAAAAGGATGTTGTAACTGACATGCCAAACACTTGCAAATCACTTGGAAAAGGGACTAATATATTCTATTGGCATATGTTATTGATTAAATGATTCACTTGTTATATGCTAGCCACCAAAATCAAATGTTACTTGAATCACATAAATTCTCTATAGTAGTGTTTTCCTTGCAAGGTCACGATAAAATCAATCCATTGCATTTGCACTTGCATAGTCAATTATTATACTTGTAATGTATCATTGATGATATTTAATTATTGCTTGTGCCATAAGAATCTGATTATTGTTTTTATTCATTGAGTTGTGACTCACCAAATCACAATTATATTTTTTAGATACTGAGGCGTAGGGTTTGGATATTTTGGAGCATAGAGTTTTGCATATAGACACATGAAGTGCATGTCATTGGCTGAATTCCAACTCTCTCTCCTTATGTCATGTACATATATCTAGATAGGAACAAGTTTATGTCACTAGTCTTGAACATTAGTTAACATATATATGCATTAAATATATGTTGGATTGTATATGTAGGATGAATTAACCTTTAAGCATATGTATTTTTGGACATGAATGTCATGATTTGTAAATGAAAATAGCTGTTACAATTTTTAATATTTGAGATGGGATAGGTTCCATAGGGACATACATATGAGAATGACATGACTTTTGCACTCTTATGCATTATCATATGACATAGTCTTGTATGTCTATAGGAAATTAATAGAGGGTAGTTATAGTAGTACCCATATCTCACCAAGGAGAGAGAAGTCAACTGATTTGCATTCCATAGGAGCATCATGCCAATCGTTAAAAGATTAACCTACTGACAAGGTTAGATCTCCTATACATTCTTATGCACAACACATTTCTTATGGGTAACCATAACATAGAATTGGTGAACTAACAGTGCAGGGTCTAAAAAATTAAAGAGAAAGAAGGTATGACAAATTAAGAAAATAGCGTGCAATTGACTTCAATGGTACCCCAAATCTAACATTGGCAGAGCCATGGCTACAAAGAACACAGAGAGTTTTGAATTTGATGAAATACATGCTAGAAGAAAAGTTTGATTATACAATGTCGCTATTACAGGGGGATGTATATGATTGGTGGGAAACCATTTCAGGGAATGGTGACCATCCTCTAGTGTTTATATGAGATGTTTTCTTTGTGAATTCAATAATAATTGCATTCCAAAAGTGTATAAAGATGATAAAAGAAGGGAATTTATAAATCTAATTCAGGGGGAGATGACCATAGCAAAGTCTGTGGTAAAAGTTAATCAATTATCTCATTATGCATCCTTCATGGTAGCCGCTGACAAAGACAAATGTTAAAAGTTTGAAGAGGAACTAAGATATTAGATCAAAAGTAAGATCACAGATATAGATCTTAAAAGTTATACCAAGCCAAAAGCTACTGCAATTAAGGTGGAATGATTAGAAAAAGAAAGGACAAAACAATGAGTAAAAAAGAGGCATATTAAGTCTGTAGGAGATTTTAACAGAAAGAAAAGTAAACATGGAGAATATATGCCATCATAGTCTAGTGCTATGGTTGGTTAATCTAGCTATAGGGGTAGGGAATTAGGAGTTTCATCTTATACAAGTAGAGGTCAAGGCCAAGTTATGTAACAACAACCCTCATGTGTACATTGTAACAGGCAATATATGGGTGAATAAAGGAAATTAAGTGGTAAGTGTTACTTTTATAGATCTTTTGATCATATGCTTAGAGATTGTCCTAAAAGATATAAAACATCAGATGGAGGTAGAGGCAGAGGCAGAGCTACGTCAGAGTCTACAGTTAAAGTTTCAAAAGCAAGTGGAGCTGGAGTATCATTTGGCAGGGCCATAAGCAGAGGTAGAACAACCATAGTTGGCCAAGGTATGAGCAGATTAGAAGGTCAAAGTTCTAGACCCTCGACATAGTCCAGAGTATTTGCCATGACTAGGCAAGAAGCCGTTGCTGCTCCAGAAGTTATCACTGGTAAACTTTTTCTCCATGATTTATAAGTTGATGTATTAATTGATCCTGGCTCCATACATCCATTCATTTCATTGAACATGGCACCATAATTGTGTAGTAAGCATAAACCTTTAGGTTTTAATCTATATGTTAGTACTTCTTCGATAGGTGTGATAATTATGGAAAAGGTATGTCATGATTGTGTGATTTACATTGATGACATTGAGTTAAATGCTGATTTAGTACTGTTGCCACTCTATAAATTTGATGTAATACTGGGTATGGACTGGTTTTCCAAATATCATGCAATAATGAACTATTTTATTAAGGAAGTTGTTCTAGAATCTCCAAATCATACAACAGTTGTGTTTCAAGGGGAAAGGAAAATTGTACCTGTGTGTCTAGTTTATGATATCAAGGCTTTTCACATAATTAAAAGTGGTTTTAAGGCTTATTTGGCACATGTGGTAGACATAAGGTTCACAGATGAATTACTTTAGAATATTCTAGTGGTAAATGAGTTTCCGTATGTGTTTCCAGCTGACTTACCTAGTTTGCCATTAGACAACGAGATAAAATTCATAATTGAGTTAGTCTCAAGAGCAGCAACGACATCCATTCCATCTTATAAGATGGCTCCAACTAAGTTGAGAGAATTAAGGACCCAATTGTAGGAACTATTTGAAAAGATATTCATCAGACCTAGTGTACCAGATTGGGGTGCTCCAGTATTATTTGTTAAAAAGAAAGATAAGACAATGAGGTTGTGTATTGATTATAGGCAGTTGAATTGGGTTACTGTGAAGAACTCGGGTCACTGTAAAGAATAAATATCCCTTACCTAGGATAAATGATTTGTTTGACTAGTTACAAGAAGAACGAGTATTTTCTAAAATTGACTAAAAATCAGGATATTATTAGCTCAAAATTTCAAACCCAGACATACCAAAGACTGCTTTTCAAACTAGATATGGGTATTATGAATTTTTGGTGATGCCATTTGGTTTGATTAATGCACTAGTTGCGTTTATGACACTTATGAACAAAGTGTTTCAGTCTTACTTAGACAAATTTGTAATTATGTTCATTGATGACATACTGGTGTATTCAAGAAGCAAAGAAGATAATGAACAACATTTTAAGGATTGTGTTGCAAACTTTGAGAGAAAAACATATATTTCCTAAATTAAGCAAATGTGAGTTTTAGATCGAATATATGGTATTATCAGGACATGTAGTTTTTTAAAAGGGCATAAAAGTGGATCCGAACAAAATTGAAGCAATAGTAAAATGGGAAACACCAAAGAGTGTTGCAGAAGTTTGAAGTTTCTTAGGATAAGCTGAGTATTATCGTCAATTTGTTGAGGGTTTTATAGCTACTCCTTTGACTAAGTTACTTAAAAAAAATATAGTATTCCAGTGGTCTAAAGCATGTTAGGAGAGTTTTGATGAATTGAAAGATAGATTGACATTTGCTTTAGTTTAAAAGATAGATTGACATTTGCTTTAGTGTTAGCCATTCCTACAGGTAATAAAGGATTTGTAATTTATAATAATGCCACTCATTAAGGTTTGAGATGTGTTTTAATGCAACATGGTAAGGAAATTGCATATGCATCTAGGCAACTGAAGCCTTATGAATTATCTTACCCAGTACATGACCTAGAACTTACAACCGTTGTGTTTGCTTTGAAATATGTAGGCATTAATTGTATGGAGAAACATTTTAGATATTTACATATCACAAGAGCTTAAAGTATTTGGTGAGCTAAAAAGAATTAAACATGAGATAAAGGCAGTAGTTAGAACTACTAAAAGATTTGCGCCATTGAGTATCATCCAGGGAAGGCAAATGTGGTTATTGATGCTTTAAGCAGGAAATCAAGAATCATTGTAGTCACTTATAGGTATTTCCACTATGTTATTTTGTTCAGCTATGAGATATGAATGTGGAACTAAATATGGAAAAGAATGGGGTATTAATTGCTATTTTTCAAGTGAGACCAATGTTGCATGATCGAATTCAACTAGTGCAGGGCATGAATCCAAAGTTACATTGAATGATTAAAATGGTAAAATAGGGGAGACATGGTGATTTTGATATTCAAAATGATACCTAATGTTGATAACTTGTAAAAAGGAAATCTTAGAAGAAGCATATAATGCTCTATATGTCAGCATCCAAGAATGTTGAAAATGTATAATACCTTGTGATCTCATTTTTGGTGGCCTAAAATGAAGAAAGATGTAATAGTCTATGTTTCAACATGTTTGACTTCTCAGCAAATCAAAACAGAACATTAAAGCACCAGTTGGAAAATTAAAACCATTGATGATTCCAATATGGAAATGGGAAATAATAACCATGGACTTCATATATGGTTTACCGAGAACTTTGAAGAAGAATGATGTTATATGGGTGATCATTGATAGACTAACTAAGTTAGCTTACAATTTGCCTATTCGATTGGGTAGTTCACTTAAGCACTTAGCTAAGAAATATATGGATGAAATTGTCAGATTACATGGTGTTTTAGTATCTATTGTATCAAATAGTGATCTACGATTTACATCTTGATTTTAGGTCAGTTTGCAATAAGCTTTGGGTACTAAGTTGAGTTTCAGTACTGCTTTTCATCCTCAGACAGATGAGAAATTAGAAAGGACAATTCAAATACTTGAAGTCATGCTTCGAGCTTGTGTGATAGAGTTCAAAGGTGCATGGGATGAATATATTGCCTTGATGAATTTGCTTATAATAATCAGTATCATAGTAGTATGCATATTGCACCATTTGAAGCACTATACAAAAGAAAATGTAAAAGTCTTATATATTGGGATAAAGAAGAGATTTGTATTTTAAAAGGGCTATAACTACTGTAAAACATTATGGACAAGGTGAAGATAATCAAAAGCAAACTTAAAGCAAAACAAGACAAGTAAAAGAGCTATGCAAACCAACACATAAGAGACATGGAATATGAGGTTGGCGACAAAGTGTTCCACCGACTTTCACCATGGAAAGGAATAATTTGATTTGGCAAGAAAGGGAAATGGAGTCCTCGATACATATGACCATATCAGATCTTAAAAAGAATCGGTCCATTAGCTTACAAACTAGCATTACCACTAGAGATGGCTCATATTCATGATGTATTTCACATGAGTATGTTTATAAAATATCTTTTTGATCCTACACATATACTTAAGGAACCAAAAATAACAATTGCAGATGATGCAAGTTATATTGAAGAACCAGTGAAAATCATTGGTTATAACGAAAAACAATTACAAAATTGAGAAACCCCTTTGGTTAAGGTGTTATAAAGAAACCACTCACAGGAAGAGACTACATGGGAAACTAAAGAGATCATTGAATGACAATATCCATTTTTGTTTTATAGGTATTGAATTTCAAGGATGAAGTTCTTCATAAGAGGAGAAGAAATGTAACATCCCTATCCTCATTCATTAACATTCTCACATGAACATATTCATTGCATAAATGATTTGCAATCCCATATGAACATATGCATTGGGTAAATGATCACTTAGATATGTGAATTGGATAAACACATTGATGACACTTGCATCGTAACATTTAGGACACTTGAACATATATGTAATTTTTATATAGTTGCATGACAAATTAACTTATCTTATGTGCATATTATAACATCATAAATAATGGCATTTTAAAGCTTATTTAAAAGTATAAGGAGCATATAGGGATTAGGAGATGGATGGAGGTGATGAAGGAGTGAAGAAGAGGGACTAAAAGAGGAATATTAAACTTCCAACCAATGGTAGTGAGACACCATGATTTTGTCCTATTAGGATAGGTATACAAATTAAAATTTTCATCTTTTAGGATCAGATTGGAGAGGCCAAAGAGCTAAGAAAGATAAGAAGAAGAAGAAGAAGAAGAAGAAGAAGAAGAAGAAGAAGAAGAAGAAGAAGAAGAAGAAGAAGAAGAAAAAGAAGAAGAAAAAGAAGAAAAAGAAGAAGAAGAAGAAGAAGAAGAAAAGTGAGCTAGCTAGGAAGGAACCCTAAACTTTTTTGGTTTTGGGAAAAGAGGTAAGTTAATTTATCTTCTTCCTACATGAATTTACTCCCCCAAGTCATATTAATCATGCATGGTTAGTAAGAATTATGAAGTATTTGACATAGAGCTCAAGTATGGAAGTTGAAATTTAAGAGAAACAAGAGTTGATTGGGTTAGTTTTATTGTTAGAGCAAATTTTTCAACTCACAATTTTACAATGCTAGAAGAGAAATTGGGTAAAGTACAAACCATGAATGTTGTAACTTTATGTCCCATATAAATTCATGTAAAATAGTTTTTTCTTAATTTGGTGTGTGTGAAGAACTATGGCTCCTTCATTAGGGCTAGTTCACAACTAACAAAAATCTCCTCAGTCTTTCTATTTTCATATATTTTAGTGACCTTATGTAATGGTTTTGAAAAAGTACAATAGATTAAATTTATAGGATTATATCCCCTCTAAATACTTGTAAATTATTATTATTTTATTTATTGTGTGGAAAGAGATTTATCTCTTTAATTGTGACTGACCTTGAACTTGATGAAACCTGTTTCATATTTTAGTTTTGTTTTTCAAGAATTTGATGGCTATAGAATGAGAATTTGGTGATATGCCAAACTTGAAAGTCATATATTTTGTTTAATCTATATGAATATAAAATATTTTCGCCAAATATATTATGGTTGATGAGATATTACTTCTTTATTGTGACTGATTTTCGATGTGTTAAAAACTTGCTCACCCTAAGATTGGTCATTTAATTTTGGTGACATGATAGGCTGAATCAGATAATGAGTAAAACATGAAAATTGTTCCTTTATGTGTTTTGTAACTTCTGAAAAATAAGTTTTGTAATTGGATTTGTACAATTTGAGATATACCCAAGATTATAAGACCTACTCAGATTAAGATGACATTGAAACAAGATAAAAATTAACCACATTTTCTATTATCTTATATTGACTTGAAATTTGACTATGTTGTATCATTATGTGTCTAGTTTATTTCAAGAAAAAGGAATAAAGTCATTTGAATAAGCATAATAAGAGTTATTATAGTTATACTGTAGCAAGGTTATGTTGCCGTACAAGAAAAATATGCAGAAATGCTAGGTCCACTTACATGGAACATGCCCATAGTTGTATACCAAGCATTCATAATCATTTTGATATACTTATAACCATGTATGTATCGAATGTTGGGATCTCAACACTTTGAGGAAGCCCAAGAGAGAGGACCAAACCTACCAAAAAGGTTAGTCGCATCAAAAGGTGAATAAAATCCATAATTGGATTCTAATGTGTATGTGTGATGATTTTATGATATGGTTATGTTCTATTACATGTATATTTGATTGAATTGTGATATTTAACATGTGAATACAAGTCAAGTAAGACTTTTATGGTCTTAATGATTACTTGGTGTAGCATTATGAATGACCATTTGCATATGGAACTAAAAGAATGTTATGATCAACTTGTTAAACACTTAGAAAAGGGACTAATATGTCCTATTTGCATATGATATTGATCAAATGATTCACTAATTATATGCTAGCCAACAAATTCAAGTGTCAATTGATTCATATGAATTCCTAGGAGCAGTGTTTGTCTTGCAAGGTCACGACAAAATCAATCTATTGCATTTGCACTTGCATAGTCAATTGTTATACTTGTAATGTATCCTGATAATATTTGATTGTTGGTTGTGCCATAAGAATATGATTATTATTTTTATTCATTGAGTTGTGACTCACCACAACATAATTATGTTTTCAGATAGTGAATCATAGGATTTGGATACTTTGGAGCATAAAGTTTTACATATAGACATATGTAGCATAGGTTGTTGGCTGAATTCTAACTCTCTCTCCTTGTGTTATGTACATATATCTAGATAGGAATTAGTTTATAATCATTGGCCTTAAACATTAGTTAACATATATGTACATTAAATATATGTTGGATTGTATATGTATGATGAAATAACCTTTATGCATATGGATTTTTGGACATGAATGTCATGATTCACATGCATTATCTATTTATGTTATCTTTGTTATATTTCTTATTTGTGATTTATGTTTGATTCATCATATTGCTTGGTTTATTGATATATGGATTATGAAAGTAGATTTATGCCTTTTTAATTTGGAGTTGGATATATTTGTGACCCATGAGTGTTATAAGGAGGTTTGATTGCATTTTGATATGATTAGAGATCCTAGTATTATAGGGATAGTTTAGGCCGTACTTTGACTATTTCTTTATACTAACATATGTTTTCTTTTGGTAGGTTAAGATGCATTTTTTTGTATGCTGCACATATATTGATGACGATGCATGTTTACGCTCATTTATTATCATGTATGTATCCCCTCCCATTATGAATGCTTATAATGCATTAATGATGTGCTTGATTTGAAATGCGTTAGATGAATGTGTTAGGACTATTAAAATGGACTAATTAATAATATGGCTAATGTTGCACTTTGAATCAAAGATACTCGATGGCAATATCCCTAAATCCAAGCAATTTAAGGGTAACTAATCTTTTCCCTATTTTGTACCCAATTCTTGAACTCAATCTCTAATGGGGTGAAGAAAGTTCAACCCTTCTTATTGACTTATTAGACTCAAAAGTTGCCATTGACTAGAATTTTGTCTTGACCAAAGTTGGGTGGTGACTCCCTTTTGACTTAGGGGTGATACCAAAGTATTACCCCACCTTGGTCCCCTGTTGACCATTTGATCACCAATAAGGGTTTCAAACCTTGTGAGGTTGTTCTAAAGGATCTTTCAATGACTCCTGATAGTGGATAAAAGGTTAGGAGTCGTAAGCAAGATTTCACTCATTCGAGTGCAACCGGGATATTGAGGTGCTCACACCATTCCTTTTCTTTTCTTTCTTGACTAGGAGGTTTGTACATATGAGGCCTCATCTATAGAAATAGTTAAACAAAAGTATAAAGGGGTACTGCAAAATGTTAGAAATAAATAGGTATTAGTTATCTATATAAATATCTAGGTTGTTTGTATAGATAACCCTAGGGTATATATACCTCTTTGGCTACCAAAAACTTTTCATTTTAATCATTTTACTTTCTTTTTTTCTCTCTAATCTTTTTCTTTCTTAAGACTTCATATTTTTTAAGTTTCTTTTACTTTGGAAGATCATGGCCTATGGTAATGCCTCAATGCCCAACTTTCATGACGCTCTTTAAGACTTCACTGAGGGTGAGTATGAGCCCTATGATGAATTGGTGACTCTTATGCTCCGGTAGGGCTTCAACTCATTTTTTTCTATATTTACACATCCCCCCAAAGAATTTCCTAAAGTGTCTTGAGCTAGGCATGGACTCGGATCTAGTCTATAATCCTTGCTCCCATCTTTTTTACATTAGTTTTGGTGTAGGAGGTCCTTCAGACTCTGGTTTTTTTTGTCCTTATTATTTATTATTATTTTCCTCTCCTTCTCCTTTTTCAAATTTCATAAATTATCACCAATCCTATATGCATGTCAACATTTAGGTTAGTCGTAAAAAATTGAATTACCTTGTAGATACTTACCTGTGAATTTTTGGAATGTTCAATTTCATTTCCTTCTCAATTTTATGTTTTCCTATGCGTTTAACTATCCATTTGTTTTGCTACTTAATATTCTCAATTTTTATCCTCGTGTATAAAATTAATCATGTTGTAATAAATAATTTAGATTCACAAAACACATACTTATATGTTGTTTTAGTCATTTATCGCTCATTATTCTTTTTAGGAAATTACTAATTTTTTTGCAATATCTTATTTGCTTGTATATGGCAAATTTATTCCTTTTTATGCTTTGCAAAATTTTGTGATGTTTGATTAATAGGCTGACCTCATGTGAGTGCCTTAATTTTAGGGTTGCACTCAAACTAATAGAATCTCGTTTGTAACTCACACCTTTTATAATGGCACATGTTTATGACTATCAAGGGACCCTTTGGAGGCCTCTCAAAAGGTAGAAACCCTTTCCAATGTTTAGTGGGTCAATGGGGGACCTAAGTAGGACAAGATGTTGGTACCATCTCTATCAAAATGGAGCCTCCACCTGACATTAGTTAGGTCAAAATTTAAGCAAGGACAAATTATGAGCCTTATCTAAGTTAATTAAAAGTCCTAATTCATCTTCAACCCATTAGTGATTAGGTTCAAAAATCAAGTATGGCTTGGGGAATTAGGCAGCCCGACTGGTCAGATTTAAGGATCCGACCTATAGGTATCTTTGGTTCATAAACTTTTTGCCCTTCCTTGGACTTCTCTTTCAAATTGTGACTACCATGCCATCGTTTGATTTTCTTCTTGTAAATCTAGTTGTTCTCATAGGCTTCAAGTTGAAGGGCTTCAAGTTCATTGAGTTGAAGCTTCCTCTTATCACCAGCAAATTGCAAATCAAAATTCAAGAACTTGAATTGCCTAATAAGTTTGATGCTCCACTGGCAAGTAGCAAGCTTTTCCAAATACTAAGCAATATGGGGTGGTGCTAATTGGCATCTTGTATGACCAAAGAGCATCAATAAGCTTTAAAGACCAATCCTTCCTTGGAGAGTTGACTATCTTATTGAAAATATGCTTGATTGACTATTGGACACCTCTATTTGGCCACTTGTTTAAGGATGATTTGGCATTGCAATCTTATGCGTTACCTATTTGGCATTTGCAATCATATGGGTTACCTCTTACTTCTTGAGCAAGGACTCAAAATTGCTAGTTGTAAAAGTACGTTCCTCCATCACTTAAAATTACACATGAGACTCTAAAGGTCATAAAGATATGTTTATTTAAGGATTTGAGCACCACTTTAACATCATTCAAAGGACTGGTTATGGCTTTAATCCACTTGAAATGTTATCAACCGCCACTAAGATGTGTTGATTCCCAAATGACTTTAGAAAAGGACCATGAAATCATTTCCCCATATGTCGAAAAGCTCTACTTCAATCATAAAATTCAAAGGCATCTCATTTCTCTTAGAAATACTACCTAGTGCTTGGCACCTATCATAAGCTTTGACAAAAGCAAAAGAATTAGTAAATAATGAAGGCCAAAAGAATCCACTTTGTAATACCTTAGCCATAGTTTTAGATGGACCAAAGTGTCCTCCATATTTTTGGGTATGACAATGATGCCAAATATCTCCCATCTCCTATTATGGTAAATATCGCCTTACAATGTCATCAACACATTCTTTAAAAAGATAAGGTTCTTCCCATAAATAAAATTTAACATCATACATAAACTTTTTCTTTTGATGGGAAGTAAAATTATTAGGAATAATGTTGTTTAACAAATAATTTACAAAATCTGCATACCATGGAGTTTGGAGAGCTTTTAAAAGAAAAAGTTGCTCATATGGGAAAGTCTTATTGATTGGGATACCTACCTCTTTCTCTTGTAGATGCTTTAGGTGTAAGAGGTGGTCAAAAACCAATTTTTCTGTATCCTTCTTGTCCGTAATCTTTAAGTTGAGCTGTTAGAGTAAAAGAATCCATCTTATGAGCCTTGGCTTTGCATACTTGTACGCTAACAAGTTACGAATCACTGCATGATTAGTATAAATAATAGCCTTAGAACCAAATAAATAAGATCAGAATTTATCAAAAGCAAACACAATGAATAAGAGTTATTTTTTTTGTAGTGGCATAGTCGAGTTGGGCATCATTGAGGTTATGATTTGCAAAGTATATAACATGATACTTTTTGTCCTTCCTTTGCCTTAAAATAGCTCCAATGGCGTTGTCACTCGCATCGCACAACAACTCAAATACGAAGGACCAATCCAACTTTGTCATGATTAGTGCAAAAGTGAGTTCCCTTTTTAACCTGTGAAAAGCATTTAAACATTCATTAGTAAAGGTAGAAAGAACATCATTAGCTAAAAGGTTGCAAAAGGGTTTAGAAATATTAGAAAAATCTTTAATAAACTATCTATAAAACACCATATAGCCTAAAAAGTTCATTATCCCTTTCATGGATGTTGAAAGAGGAAATTTTTCTATGACCTTGATCTTTGCCAGGTCCATTTTAATGTTTTTGGATGAAATTTTATGCTTAAGCACAATGCCATCTTGTACCATGAAATGGCACTTTTATCAATTGAGTATGAGATTAGTCTCTTCATATCTTTTTAAAACCCTGTCAAGATTAGACAAAGAAATATCAAAGGTATCACCAAAATAGAGAAATCATCTATGAATACTTCTACTGTTTGTTCTACCATTTCAAAAAATGGCTATCATAAATCTTTGGAATATGGCATGTGTATTGAACAACCCAAAAGGCATATGCCTATAAGCAAATATACCATATGGGCATGTGAATGTCATCTTTTCTTGATCTTTTGGTGTTATTTAAATTTGGTAATAGCTCGAATACCCATCTAAGAAGCAATAGTACATATGACCTGCAAGTCTTTCTAACATTTGATCAATAAATGGTAAGGGGAAGTGATCCTTGTAAGTTATTAAATTTAACTTCTTATAATTGATACACACTCTCCACCCTATCACGATCCTATTAGGGATAAGCTCATTATTATCATTGGTCACAATAATTATCCCTCCCTTCTTAGGAACTACTTAGATCAACCTAACCAATGGGCTATTCGAAATGGGGTAAATGATTCCCTTATCTAACAATTTTACCACTTCATTAATCACCTCTTTCATATTAGGATTAAGCCACCTTAGGTATTTTATAATGGGTTAGTGATTTTCCTCCATTAAAATTCAATGCATAAAAAGTATAGGACTAATCCCCTAAATATTCGCTATGGTTAGTTCCAAGGCTCTAATCATATTTTGTAACACCTTCAATAGATTTTCCTCTTATGTTTAGATAAGCTCATTAAAAATGATAATCAAAAAGTTCTAACACTCCCCAAAAAATGCATATCAAAGCTGATGGGGTAAAGGCTTATGCTCAAGTTGATAAGGTTTAAGAATAAAAGGTGGGGCTACCTCAAGATATTTCACAAAGGCTAAAGGCTCTACGAGAGAAGAAGAAAAAGGAGCATCACCACTCTCTATAGTTGGGATGCTTACCTCCATGACGTCTTCCTCTTTTTCTTCCTTAATGCACTATTCAACGACAATAATCCTCAAGCATCATTCATCCTTCATAGGCTTTTTGATCACCTTATACATGTTAAAGACCACTCCATCATCTACCACTCTCAAAGTAGGTGTACCTTCCCCAACATCAGCCAAAGCACCCATTATTGCTAAGAATGGTAGTCCTAATAGCAATGGGATTTCCCTATCCACCTCCATGTCAAGAACTACAAAATCCACTGGGATGATGAACTTGTCTACTTTGATAAGCACTACTTTAATTATCCCTTTAGGATAGATGATTGAATGGTCTGCTAGTTGGATGGAAATCTTAATGGGCTTCATCACACCAATACCTAGTTTTTCAAAATAGATAAAGACATTAGAATGTGCTAGATCCTAGATCATAAAGAGCTTTTTCAAAAGAAACATGACTAATATCATAATCTATAGTGAAACTCTCTGGATTTTCCTCTTTTTAGAGGCAACTTATTGAGTATAATTGTATTACACTCCTTGGTCAAGGTGACTCTCTCATATTCCTCTAATTTGCTTTTCTTTAAAAGGATGTCCTTCATGAACCTTGCATATTTAGGCATTTGAGCAAGCACTTTCATAAATAGTATATTGATTTGGATCTTTTTGAGTATATCCAAAAATTTTGCAAATTGCATGTCCACCATATTTTGCTTTAAATTTGAAGGGAAAGGAATGAGAGTTACATATGGTTTGACCTTCTCCTTAGCCTTGTCCTCTGTGATTGACTCTTCTTCTTTACCAACTTCATTTTCTTCCTCTTTTTCATCATTCTCTACTATAGGTTGAAGTTCCTTACCACTCCTCAAGGTGATGGCTTTCACATGATCTTTTTGGGTTGGTTTCATAAGAGCTAGGTAAAGTACCTTAAGATTTAAAAATAAGGGCATTGGTTATGTCCTATTCATATCTCAAGGTTATGGATGGAGGAGGAATGATTTTTATTGGCTTGATCTATCTCGGCCTCTTGTCTTTTCATATTTTTCTAATGACGTTTAAACTTAACATCAACTTTGGTTATGAATTTTTGTAAGACATTCTCTAAGCTTGATTTCTTTTCTTAAGATTGGTAGTTTAGTGGTGGAGGTTGAAAACTAGGTGGTCCTTGGGTTTTGGGGTTAAGGGCATTGTTATTGGACCAAGAGAAGTTTAGGTGATTATGCCACCTCGGGTTATAAGTATTTGAGTTTAGGTTATTGGGTTGATAGTTGAAGTTTCCTAAATAGTTTACTCGCTCTTAGGAAAAAAGGTTCCCTGCTTAGCAATTAATACTCTTATGTTCATTTTCCCCACAAAGCCACACACAACCTGCTCGAAAGGAGAAGATACATCATTACAATTAAACACACTCAATTGTTTAGACAAGGTACATACTTAAGCTTACATGGTTTGGAAGGCAACCATGCTATGAACCATCACTACTTTCTTTGGCAAAGTTCTCTCATGAGCTTGGTAGTTGTTATTTGCCATTATCTCAATTAAATCATAGGCAACTTTGATTGTTTTATCTAATAGAGATCCTCATACTACTACATTTATAATGATCTTGATTTGCCTAAATAGTCCATTATAAAAGGTGTGCACTATTGGCCACTTCAAAATTTGATGGTTAGGGCACATTCTCAAAAGATCCTTGAATCATTCCTAAGTTTCATTCAATGGTTCCCTATCCAAATTGTTAATAGTAGCGACCTTTTTTCTTAGTCTAGCTGTCTTATATGGAGGAAAGTATTTACCCAATAACTCTTAAGTTAAATTTACGTATTTATACTTATAGGTTCTAAAGAATTGATCCACGCTTTCTCTTTATCCTTTAGAGTGAATGCAAAGAGGCATAGTCTTATTGCATCTGCAGACATTTTATTTTGCCTAAATTTGTCATAGAACTCCAAGAAGTTTGCTATATGAGCATTAGGATTTTTGTGAGAGAGACCACAGAATTGCAAGGTATTGGTAAACATCTGAATGAATGTCAGCTTGATATTAAAAGTGGTAGCATTGATGGTTACCCAAGTGATAGCCGATTGTAACTCTCAAGAGGTGTATTGCAAAATCTTTCAAAGGATGGCCTCCTTAATTTGCCGTTCTTAATTTTTTTTATTATTCTCACCTTTTTTAGTTTAGAGTGCGATCAATTTGTAGATCAAGATAAAGCCAGTCTTTTTCAATCTCATGATTTTAGGTTCTAGTCATGCACCTAAAATAGAAAGACAAGAAGCAAGGTTAAAAAAAAAATTCTAAAGTAAGATAGAAAAAATAACTTAGTATTAAAGTCATTGATCGCCGACAACGATGCTAAAAACTCGATGACGGGTGCGTGCTATGTAAAAATCCCTAATTTGCTAGTGCACAAGTCAGAAGTAATAGTATACTATACAAGTATAGAAATTGTTCCTATAAGGATCAAGTTTAAGTACTAAGTATCTTGTATCTTATATTATCTAGAGAATCGATAAAGTATAACGAATAAAATTGTAAATAAGAAAATTAAACTAAACACAAATAGTAATGAGTGATAACCATGGAATGAGAATGGCTAGGGGTTTAATTCACTTGATGATCTTCTTTGGGTTTCCTAGTCCTTGTCTAATTGGTTCATGCATTATGTGCTACTATCGAGTCACTAAGGTGATCAATTAATCCCTTCCAAGTAGAAACTAACATAAAAAAGCATTTTAAGCTAAAGGTTCCTCAACTCAAAAGATAAACATCATGCAATTGCCTCACTAAGTAAGACTCTATGGATAATAATGGTTTGTTAAGGTCCTCAACTTAATAACAAAATAAGGGAATTGTTGAAGTTTCCATTTTATGAAAAACAAGTCTCTGTTGTCTATTCACAAAATAAAATGATCAATGGCCAATTAATCAAATAAGATGTACTTAACAATTACTAGCATAAACAATGAATAAAACCAAAAGACTTAGATTAAGAAACCCAATATAAATCCAACAAGATCTATTTACAAACCTGGCCAAAATTAGTTTAGTTCCTAGTATAATATAAAGACAAAAATAAAGCAATCAATTTAGCGCTAAGAGTATCCATTAACTTTTTCTTGATTTCTTTGCTTGCTTGCACCTTTCTTTCTGTAAAAATTGATGAAAAACTCTATTAAATGTACTTTTCCTTAGGTTCTTTCTCTTCTTTAATTTTTGGTTTAATTTCCTCCTTAAATAATGATCTCATCAAGGCTTCGAGAAAGGAAGTTTTAATTCATGGAATAGGGAAGAAATCCTTTAAAATTATTGAATTGCAAATTTGGCATAATGATAACACATAGTCATGTGCACGGTGGTGCTTTTTTGTTATGGCTTATAGCAAAGAAAGCATGTTTGTGCTTATCAAGTGTGCATGATTTCTTTCGTGGTTCCTTTTATGCATGACTATACGTATGGTCGTGTTGTATGTTTTTATCCTTTTGATCTTTCTCCTTTAAAAATGGCACGACTATGCTTTTTGAAGCATGGTCGTGCTTCTCCTCAATGCGTTTTGGCCCTAAGTGAGGCATGATTGTAATCATGGCCATATTTCACTTATTTTTCTCCCTTTATTCTTCTTTCTTTAATTGTTTGCCTACAAGGACAAAATATCTTCAATGAGTTTAATTAAGGGTAAAAATGAAGTATTAATTCATAAATTTAGAAGGAAATAACATGTTAATCATTAGAATTATAAGAATAAACAATAAATCAAAAATATTAAAGTTTACTTATGAGTACAGATATCATTCCCTTAAGGATCGAGTTTAAGTATCAAGTATCTTATGCCTTATATTATCTAAAAAATCAATAATAAATGACAATGAAAATTATAAATAATAAATTAAAACTAAAACTTGTATTACTAGGAGACAATCAATGCAGAAGAGTGGCAAGGGGTTCATCTTCACTTAGTGACTTTCCAATGGTTTCTTAATTTTCATCTAACTGGTTCATTCATCATGTATTACTTTTGAGTCACTATGATGATCAATTAATCTCTCTTAAGTAGTAATTAACATATAAAAGTATGTTAAACTAGAGGTTCCTTAACTCAAAAGCTAGACATCATACAATTGCCTTATTAAATAAGACTATAAGGATAACAATGATTTATTACGGTTCCTCAACTTATAGTAAAATAAAGGAATTATTAAAGGATCCCTTTTATGAAAAGCATCTCTCAATTATAAATTCACAAACTAATATGATTAAAAGCCAATCAATTAAAGTTATCCTTCATTACCCTAGAAGGGGGATTAAACAAGGCAATGTCAAGTATTAATAATTAAAATTAAGTACGAAAAAGATAAAGAATCAAGACACAAGATTTATAGAGATTCGACATAACTAGCCTATGTCCTCTCCTTTAGTATCTCCACTAAAGGCTTCACTATTTTGATAGCTCAAGGTGCTATCAACAACCTCTACACAATAAAGTTTTCAGGCACTTACCAAGCCTTTACAAGTGATAGATTTTCAGGCTCTATCAACTTTTAACAAGTAGATCACAAAGACTACTTACGTTAACCTAAAATTGTTTTCAGGTACTACCTTAAACCTTTCATAAATTCTAGTTTTTAAAGTTTCCCAACCTAAGATTTCCTCAAACTAAATACAACACTTTAATAATGAGGAAAAAACTTTCTCACTTAATCAATACAAACACTTAGGCACTTAACATAAGGTATGCATGATGAGGTTAAGAATGTGAAGAGAATTTCTAGAAAGCTCATCCTTCAAACTTTGTTTTGAAGATAACTTTTACAAGCTTTGAAAAATTAGCTTCGTTTGATTGTTAGATCACTCTTTGTTCACCTTTTTTGTTTATTAAAAAAAGCTTTCATAATAAGATACTCACTTAATGGAACAGTTCTCTATCTATTTTTGATGAGAGGGACTCCTTTTATATTATGAAAGAAAAACTAGCTATTAGAGAGAAGCTTTCACTTCATATTGCACCTTAGAGTAAGTAACCCCCATTGAGACATCCCCATGCCTATTGCTAAAGCATTAACCATCATTGATTTTATTCAAATGGGTGGTTGTCAAGCAAAATACACTCTCATTAATTATTGGCTCTATTGAAATGCTCGATGGGACTAGCTGTTAGAGAGAACTTAACTTAAGGCTCCACCTTTAACTTTAAAAAAGGGTTAATTAACATTTTCTTCAATGATTGTTGGATAAAAATAATGGTAATTAATTTTAAACTTCAATGGCCATTGCAGGAAGGTTGATGTATGTTATTAATTTCTATAAAGTATGAACTTAATGCTGTATTTTTCAATATCTACATAAGTCCTTCAATGGTTGTTGGACTGTTTGCAACACACATTGACGACACCTTCAACACTTATTAAGATATGAATGTCACACATTGAAGGATCTTGTGCTTAGAGCTTAAATTCGAACATTTTACAATGCCTGTTGGTAAACTTCTAATGTCTGTTGAATATGTTCAACACTATTGAGATATTGAGTGTCCCTTGTTAGGAGGTCTAAAGTCTTTGGCACAATTTAGAGAGCATTTCAAAATGCCTATTGATATAGAGCAATGTTTGTTTTGAGTTTTAGATAGTTTTGCTCAATCTAAGGGATTTGGCCTAACACCTATTCTGAAAGTGAAATGCTTGCTGTGAGGGCAAGATTGATGCCCATTGTGAAAATGCAAGTGTAAAGTTGAATGTGTAAGGCCATGTCAGAGTAATTGTCCAACGCTTATTGGGAATATGGGTAACACCCGTTTGAAGGTCTAGAAGGCTATACTTAAGTTGAAGTATTTCTCCAATGCATGTTGTGATATCTTCAATGCTTGTTTGTAGGTCCACAATGCCTGTTGGATAAGGACAACAATCATTGGTCTGTCAAGTTGAGTTTACCTTAAGCTTTACTCTTTAACATTTTAGGTTTTCAAACATACTTCCTTCTCTAATCATCATAGTCCAAAAAATTGATATGCCTGTAAGTTCTAACACAAATAACTTGGACAAAGATTAACCCTTTGACATGTTTGTAATCATTAAAATAATACTTGGAACCTTGAAATTCAATAATTAATAGTATGAGGCACTCAATAATTACTAACACAAATAATGAATGAAACCAAAAAGACTTATATTAAGGAAAAACTAATATGAGTCATACAAGATCCATTTACAACCCTAGTCTTAAGAAATTTGGTTCATAATGAAAAAGAAAGAAGAAAAGTTGACATTCAAAATAATCCCAAGAATAGTGATGAACTTCTTCTTAAACTTCTTGGATTGCTTGCACTTTCTCCTTGTACAACTCTTTGATTGAGTTCTTGAGACTTGTTATGCATTGTTCTCTATTTTTGGGTCAATCATTCATACCGTATTTTGCTTTATTTCCCTCCTTAAATAGAGTTTTAATTGTGCCTTCAAAAGAGGAAGCTTGGGTGCATGAAAAAGGAAGTGAATTCTTGGAGATTTGTTTATTTATTTTAGGTTTAAGGAAGTGAATTCTTGGGTGCATGTTTATTTATTTGTTTAGGAAGTGAATTCATGTGCTACTGTGATAATTCTTGGCTTGTACTAACCCTCCTCGACACACGACCATGCTTTGAGGTCTTGTGTTTTGGTTCTTTCTGGTCTTTTGATGCTACTATGCGCAAGGCCATATGCTTAGACCACATGGCCATGCATTGCTTCTTTTCCATTTGATCTTCATTTTTCTTCACTTTAAGTCTGCATAACATCAATAAACAAGCATTAGGTCTATTATTATGCAAATTTAAGTGGTATTGCATTAGGGAAAATTAAACCATGAAAATATGATAATTAAGATGCTAATCAAATTCCCCTAGGCTTAAACTATAACTTGTCCTTAAGCAATCATCTATTTCCCTAATGTAAAATTCAAAATTTTTTATTATTAAAATTGAGTGTTAAGGTTTCAAAGAGAAGATTTATCTTAAATATAATCATGATCTTCAATAATCAAGCAATCACACTCATGATAATCAAGAAGTGGCCAAGTCTAAAAACAAGAGAGAAATTGCTAAGATAATTGTTATACTAATGATGTGTAGTATGATGAAACACTTTATGTGCATTACCCATAATAATTCTATGCGAGGATCCATGTTACCCTTTTTTGTTTTTCCCTTTTATGGCTTGATTTCTCCTTCCTTTCTTATTTTTCCTTTATTTTACTCTTCCTTGTTCTTATTTTTTCATCATATTCCTTTTTATTCATCATCATTTCCTTTTCTTCTTTTTCTTATTTCATTCTTTTTTTAATGAATAAATGTACATTTGAGCAAAATATAAAAAATATCAATTTGACACCCCCAAACTTGGATTGATCCTTATGGTGTAAAACATAACAACAAATAACCCTTTTTGCAAATTCTTCAAATATGCTCATAATTGACACAACAAACAATACATCATTATATAACCATAACCTAACTTTATTCTCTTGAAAGGGAAGGTAAATTAGCATTTATGATGTTTGGTTATAATAAAGGCTATAGGTTAAAGAAAGAAAAGGCTAATAATACTTGTAAAGGAGTATTTTTACAAGGTTCAAAGGGGTAGCAAGGGATAATGTAAAGGTATGGATGTGGAATAATAGGGTAGCCAAAGAATGCCTTAATCACTTCTTTAAAGTTACCAAGTTCTAAGATTTCATCTTAAAAGATGTTTTAGCTTATTCTAACATATGTAAAGGTTTCCTCTAGCTTAAGGTGATATAATTGAAATATCTCATAAGGAATTTCCTATTTTGCCAAGGTGAATGATTTGTTCTATTGTATTTGACCAATTTTTGAATAAGAACATAACCATTGAGCTTAAATCATTATCATAAGGAAAATTAACCTAATTAAATCTGAACAATGATTAAAATATTTCTTCATTGATTGTTCACCTTAAACCCTCAATCTAAAACTAACCATAAAATTCATTAAATTTGACACTAAGCTCAATAATAATTACTTGAAATCGTGAAATCAACATAATAATGAACAAGTGAAGACAAAAAAAGATCAAAGAGGGAAGGGAGACAAAAAAAAAAAAAAAGATCAACTCGACATTATGTTAGACATAAATGCATTCAATAATGAACAAATGAAGACAAAAAAAAATTTAAAGAAATTCCCATTATACTTAAACATCATTATTCTTAATGATTAAAACAAAAAATAAAAAGGGAAGAGAGAGGACTTTCCATATAAGTAGGTTGATAGGAAGTGCAAAAATCCTACCAAAATTAACACAAGCACAATCATAAAACATCCATCCATTAGAAGCATAAAAACATAATTAAAGGCCTTACTACATAAAAGTTTAATGTCATAAATGCAATGCAAGTGCCTTAATGGCAACACATCATATTAAGCATAAAATTTAGAACAACAAACTCCATCCACTATTATCAAACACAAGAAATATAGAAGTGCAAAACATGGTAATTATAAGTAACCCCAATAGTTAAAATAATATAAAACATAAAAATAGGTCTACAAGAACAAAAATAATAAAAGAGAATATGGGACGATCAATCCATTGAAGGTTGTAAAAGAGGAAACCTGACATGGCTATGGCATGCTTGGAGACACCTATCTACATCCATCATTCAAGTATCCAATGTCATAAGTCATCTTTACACCTCTTCCTCAAAAATAATGTGGTGATGGTCCATATGCTCCAAGCGAGACTCCATCCGCACTAAGATCTCTTCCAAATAACTCGTAGGCAGTGGTAGTGGTACATGAGAGGAGGTTGCTCCTATGGACACATCTTGTGGTGCAACACCTTCTTCATCACTCCCCTCCAATTAAGCATCTTAGATTAACACATACTTAGTACCTTTTTTTTTAACAATATTAATGCGAAGCATATTTTCATATCACAAGTAATAATCGCCCTTGGCTTTGTAAGGTTAGTAGTAGAGGATGGGTCATAAACTCTTAAATAATGGGCAAGAATTATTGCAAAACCACCAATATAGATACCTCCCAAAATTTATTTTAGTAATTACCCCTATATGGTGGACAATCCATCGAGTGGTGTTAATGGAATGGCCAAATCTTATACACCATAAAAACAACAATTCAATATGATTAACGACCCTATTGCTCTCTTTTCTACTCATCACTGAATATGAAAGTAAATGGTGCATATATTGAAAAGATAGCTCTTTAATCTTTGAAACTTTACTAACCCTTGCTATATAATAGGATTTCCACCTTAAGATACCAAACTACTTGGTGATCAAAATCTTTCAGATAGTCTACATACTCTTTATTTTTAGTTGAAAAGCTTTCACAATTTTGCCTAAGGAAAAGGAATAGGGTTTGTTAATCAATTGGAATGAAATAGTGCTAAAAGGGTAATGCCCATTTGTTCTCCTAGATTCAATATGCAAACTAGTTAGGAATTCTAGAGTTAACTCTTAATAAGAAAAGGTATAAATCTTAACAAATCTTTCCCATTAAAAAGTCCTAATATTTTCTTGGATCTCATCAAGCAAGGTTACATTCACCAAAGCTCTTATGTCAATGAACTTAATGAGGAAAAGTGGATGTTTGGAGAGGATTTCATACATGATTTCATGCTTATCAATTCTAAAGATTTGGGAAGCATTAAGAGGAAGAATGGAGCTTAAGGAGCCTGGTCTTCATTTGGCATTGGTCTTAAGACATTATGGAAATCATGACTAGAGGTGGATAGAGGATGTTTTAGTGGAGTTTTCAAGGTGGGAAGGATGGTTTAAGGAAGGGAAAGGGATAACACATGATTGTGCTTAGGGCTTTAGAGAAAATTAAGAAGAAGATGAAGGGCACAAGGGTTTAAAATAGGTATTTTAAAAGTGCATGGCCATACATCGAGGTTGTGCATTCTAGGTAGACTCGAGTCATTTGTTAATAAGAGTGCATGACTGTGTGACATGATCATGTGCTTTAATTGGTTGGATGAAGGAAATGAATGCATGACCATGAGGTCATGTGTTATAGGCAAATGCTGGATTTTGGGTGCAAAAGATGCATGGTTGTGTGGTCATGTCGTGCACTTCTATTTTCTACTGACCAATTGCTTCCTTTTGACATATGGCTATATGGGTAGTCATGCATTTGACAAACTTATTATTTTTTTAGAATTAATCAGCCTAATGGCCATGAGTCTTACCCCTTTATGGTCATATACTCATATTAACTCTTTTACACATAAAATTAACATGAAACACAATAAAAAAACTTGTAAAATGTTAACAAAATAATAAAAACACCATAACAAACATAAGGATCATCATAAAAAGTAAAACAAATGGGAAAAAACACTCCCTTAACTTATTTGAAGTTTGCATTGACAAATTCCTTAAGCATTAGTCCTGTAAAACATATATAAACATTAAAAGATAAATAGTGGAATAGAAAATGAAACAAATAAAGGAAAATAAAAATGGGGAATTGCTCCAAGGACATGCTAGTTTAAGGTCTCTGGCTTCACCCTTGTGCGTAGCTTTTATATTGGGGTATGTAGGAGATAAATAGTCTCTCCTTTGAATGTAGTATCTCTTTTGTAGTATGAATTCAAGCAATGTCCATTCATTTTGAAGATCCCTTATAGTTTGCAATTTTAATGGCACTATGAAGATAGATTTTCACTATGACGAATGGCCCATACCATCTAGATTTGAAGTTACTAGAAAAGAAATGCAACCTTGAGTTAAAGAGTAGCACTTTCTAACCTTCTTTTAATTTTTTTATGCAAGATATGACTATTGTGCCATCGTTTGGTCTTTTCCTTAAAAAGATAGTTGCTCTTATAGGTTTGAAGATGAAGGGACTTAAATTCATTAAGCTAGAGTTTCCCCTTTCACTAGCAAGATTCAAGTTGAAGTTTAAATTTTTGATTGTTCCATAAATCCAATGTTCCAATTCTATCAGTAAGTGGCAAGCTTTCCTAAAAACTAGGCCATAAGGAATGGTACCAATTACCATCTTGTAAGTGATTCTATATTCTTAAAGTGCATTAATGAGCTTCAAAGGCCAATCATTCCTCGAAGAATTGATAATTTTTTTGATTGCCCTATTGGAAACCTCTATTTGTCCACTTATTTGAGGATGGTAAGCATGGCTATCTTGTGATTGACGCCATACTTCTTTAATAAGGACTCAAATTTTCAATTGCAAAAGTGTGACCTACCATTACTAATGATTGCATATGTGGCCCCAAATGTTATGAAGATATGCTTCCATAGGAACCAAATCACCACTTTAGAATCATTGGTATTATCATGGCTTCCACCCACTTAAAGATGTAATCTATAGCTATATATATATATATATATATATTTCAAATGATTTTGGGAAGGGTTGCATGGAGTCTATACCCCATACATAAAAAAAGTCTACCTAAATAATGAAATTCAAGGGCATCTCATTCCTTTTGAAAAAATTACCCATTCTTTGTCACCTTTTTTAAGACTTGCTAAAAGCAAAAGAATAAGTAAATAATAAGGGCAAAAAATAAGTCACTTTTCAATACCTTAGTTACGGCTTTAGGGGGACCAAAGTGTCCTCCATATTCTCATGCATGGCAATGGAGTAGAATATCTCCCACCTATTCCTCTAGGACACATCTCTTTATAATTCCATCCACACATTCCTAAAACAAATAAGGCTTTTCCTAAACATAAGATTTAACATCATGCAAAAACTTTTCCTTTTGATAGGAGTTAAGGTCATAAGGAATAATTTCACTTACCAAATAGTTGACAAAATTAGCATACTAAGGGCTTTGAGGAGCTTTGAAAAGAAAGAGATGCTCATTTAGGAAGGTTTCATTTATAATAATGCTTAATTTTTCCTCATGAATGTGCTTTAAGTGAGAGAGGTGATCAAGTACCAAAGTTTTCGACCCTTCCTTATCCTTAATTTCCAAATTGAACTCTTAATCTATTGCGTAAGCCTTGGCTTTACATCCTTCTGGGTGAGAAAATATCAAATGATTGGATGGTCAGTATAAATAATAAATTTAGAGCTAAGTAAATGTGATCAAAATTTATCAAAAGCAAACACTATAGCCAAGAGTTTTTTTTATGGTGTCATAATTGATTTGAGCCTCATTGAGAGTTTAGCTTGCATAATATATCACATGGAGCTTCTTATGCTTTCTTTTGCCTGAGACATCTTTTACAACATAGTCACTTTCATCACACATTAATTCAAATGGTAAGAACCAATTTGGCTTTGTCATGATAAGAGCGGATGTGAGTTCTTTCTTTAACCTATGGAAAGCATCCAAACATTTATTAGTAAAATCAAAAAGAGCATCCTTGGCTAAAAGATCACAAAGATTTAGAAATTTTAAAAAAGTCCTTGATGAAGCATTTATAGAACTTCATATATCCTAGAAAGTCCTTATATCCTTCACGAATGTAGGAAGAGGTAAATTTTCTATGACTTTAATTTTTGCCTTGTCCACCTCAATGCCATTGGATGTGATCTTGTGTCTAAGCATAATACATTCATGTACCTTGAAATGGCATTTCTCATAATTAAGCATGAGATTGGTTTCTTCATATTTTTACAATACCTTGTAATGGTTAGACAAATAATCATAAAAAAAAATCACTGAAAACAAAAAAGTCATCCATGAATATCTCAACCATTTTCTCCACCATTTTAGAGATGATAGCCATCATGCATCTTTGGAAAGTGGTCGGTGTAAAAGGTACTAAAAGGCATACATTAATAAATAAAGGTACCATAAAGGCATATGAATGTGGTATTTTCTTGATCTTTTGGTGTTATTTGAATTTTATAATATCCTGAGTACCCATCTAGGAAGTAATAATACTTATACCCTACAAGTATTTCCAATATTTGGTGAATACAATGTAAAGGGAAATGATCCTTACGGGTTATGATAATCAATGCACACTCTCCATTCCATCTTGATTTTAGTAAGGATAAGCTCATTATTTTCATTGGTGACAATTGTCATTCCTTTTTTCTTAGGAACTACTTGAACTAGACTAACCCATGGGCTATCCAAAATAGGGTAGATGATTCTCACATCTAACAAATTCATCACCTCCTTCCTAACTACCTGTTTCATATTAGAGTTAAGCATCCTTTAATGTTCTTTGATGGGTTTGCAATTGTCTTCTATTAAAATTTTATTCATGCAAAGTGTAGGGCTAATACCTCTAATATTGCTATCGTCCATCATAAGGCTCAAATCCTATTTCTTAACACCCTCAATAAAATTCCCCTTTTATGGTAGTATGAGTTCATTTAAAATGATAATTGAAGGTATCTTATCTTTTCCTAAGAATGTTATTTTTTCCTATGAATGCATACCTAAGATGACAGGGTAATGTTTTAAGCTCAAAGTTTAAAAATGGAAGGTGGGGTTATCTTAAGTTATTTCTCACAGTTTAAGGGTTCAATAACCCCACTTTTGAGGTATGGTAAGAGTAGAGAATAAGAAAAAGTGTCACATACCTCAAAAGTGGGGTTATTTACCTCTATAGTGTTTTTCTCTTTCTTATTCTCTACTCTTACCATGGTCACTTTTTTAACATCGAAACTCTCTTATTTTTCTCAAAAAACTTCTTTGGCATATTTTTCAATGATGTCAATCCTTAGGCACCTTTTGTCTTCCATGGCTTCTTAATGGCCTTGTATATGTTGAACACTACCTCTTCATCTCCCATTCGCAAGGTGAGTGTTACCTTTCTAACATCAACTAAAGCACTATCAGTTGTAAAGAATGGTTATCCCAAGAGTAATGGAATCTCTCTATTGATGTTAATGTCAAGAACTAGAAAGTCCATCAAAATTATGAACTAGTCCACCATGATAGCAAATCCTCCATTATCCCTTTTACATATATGATTGAATGGTCCACTAGTTGAAAGGAATCTTGGTAGGTTTCATCTTGCCACTACCTAGTTTTTCCAAAATAGATAAAAGCATTAGATTGATATTAGAGCCTAAATCACAAAGAGCTTTTTCAAATGAAACATGACCAATTTCATAAGGTATAGTAAAACTCCTTAGATAACCTCTTTTTGGAAGAAGCTTGTTAAGGAGGATGGCAATAAATTCTTTAGTCAAGATAACTCTCTCATATTCCTCTAATTTGTTCATTTTTGATAGTACATCCTTCATGAATTTTGAATACTTTATCATTTAGGCAAACACCTTGACAAATGGTACATTAATTTAGATGTTTTTGAGTAAATCCATAAATTTTGCAAATTGCTTGTCCACTGAGTTTGCTTGAGTCTTGAAGGAAAATGAATGAGAGGTGCATATGGCTTCACCTTTTCCTTATCTTTGTCCTCCTTGGTTGGCTCATCTTCTTTATCTTCCTTTCCTTCCTTTTTTTGTCTTATCCTCCACTCTAGGTTGAAGTCATTACCACTCCTTAAAGTGATGGCTTTCACTTAGCCATTTAGGTTGGTTTTAGAATTGTTAGGTAGAGTACATTGGGACCTAGAGCTAAGGATAATAGCTATTTGTCCCACTTGGATCTTAAGCTTGTGAATGGAAGATGAGTGATTTTTTTATAACTATGTCTATTTTGGCATCAAACTTTCTAATAATCTTATCTTGATGATCAAGTCTAACATCAATTTTGGATGTGAATTTTTCCATAACATTTTTTAGGCTTGACTTTTTTGTTTTTGAGGTTGATAATTTAGTGGTGGCAATTGAAAACTAAGTGGTGATCCTTGTGTTTTATGATTTAGGGCATTGTTGTTAGACAAAAAGAAACTAGGGTGATTTTGCCAACCCGAGTTATATGTATTAAAGCATTGGTTGTTAGGTTGATGGCTAAAATTGCCCATATAATTCACTTGTTCTTAAACAAAGGGATTTCCTATTTGACAATCTATGCTCTTGTTGCCACTTTTCACACATAAGTCACACATAACCTGTAAGAAATGAAAAGATACCACATTATAAGTAAAATAACTCAGTTTTTTGGATAGAGATTATACCTGAGCTTGTATAGCTTGTAATGCATTTATGTTTTGAATCTTTACTACTTTCTTTGCTAACATTTTTTCATGAGCTTAGTAGTTATTTTTGTTTTCCATTATCTCAATCAAATTATATGTTCCATTTATAGTTTTATCCAATAGAGAACCTCTAGCTCTTGTGTTTCTAGTGACTTTTATTTGCCTAAATAGTCCATTCTAGAATGTGTGTATGATTGACCACTTTTAGTAATGACTTAGGCACCTCCTTAAAATATCATTGAACCATTCCCAAGCCTCATTCAAAGTTTCTTTATCTTATTAGCAAAAAGTAGTGATCTTATAATCTAACAATTTTTGAAAGAGGAAAGTATTTGCTAAGGAATGCTTGAGATAATTGTGCCTAAGTAGTGATGCTTTCAGGTTCTAAATAATTAATCCACGCTTTGGCCCTATCCTTAAGAGTGAATGTGAAAAGGTATAATCTCACCGCATTTGTAGATATTTTATTTTGTCTAAAGGTGTCACAAATCTCCAAGAAATTTGTTATTTGAGCATTGATATCTTCATGAGAAAGACCATGGAATTTGATAGTGTTTATGAGCATTTGAATGAACGTTGGCTTAATCTCAAAGATATTAGCATTAATGCTAGGTTATAGCTAGTTGTAGTCCTTCAAGAAGTGGTGTAGTGAAATCCTTAAAAGGTCAATCTCCTTGATTTGCTATCTCTTTATTTTGTTATTGTTATTATTGCCTTTGATTTAGAGTACACTCAATCTTTGGATCAAAAGGAAACAAGTGTTCTTTGTTTTCCTAATTCCATGTTCTACTCGTGCACCTAAATAAAGAAGTAAGAAACAAGATTAGAAATGAAAAATAAAATTCTTAATTAATACAAAAATAATAAATTACTATTAAAGCCATCGATCCTTAACAACGATGCCAAAAATTTAATGATATATGCATGCTATATGAAAAACCATTAAGTTGTAAATGTACAAGTCATAAATAATAAAGTGTAATTGTGAGTACGAATATCATTAACATAAGGATCATGTTTAAGTACGGATATCATTAACATGAGGATCATGTTTAAGTACTGAGTATCTTATGCCTTATATTATCTAGAAAATTAATAAAAAATGACAATGGAAATTGTGAACTGTAAATTAAAACTAAAACTTGTAATACTAGGAGACAATCAATGGAGAAGAGTGGCTAGAGGTTCAACTTCACTTAATGTCTTTCCAATGGCTTCCTAATCTTCATTTAATTGGTTCATTCATAATGTATAATGATCGATGTAACTTTGATGGTTAATTAATTTTTCTTTAGTAGTAATTGATATGTAAAAGTATATTGAGCTAGAGATTCCTCAACTCAAAAGCTAGACATCATATAATTGCCTTATTAAATAACACTTTAAGGATAGCAACGATCTATTAAGGCTTCTCAACTCATAATAAAATAAGGGAATCATTAAAGGATTCATTCGATGAAAACCATCTCTTGATTATTAATTCATAAAACTAATATGATTAATGGATAACCAATCAATAGTATGAATCACTCAACAATTACTAGTACAGATAATGAATGAAACTAAAGAGACATAGATTAAGGAAAAACCAATATCAGTTACACAAGATCCATTTATAACACTAGCCTCAAGAATTTAATTCATAATGAAAAAGAAAGAAGAAAAGATGACAATCAAATCAATCCCAAGAATAGCCGTAAACTTTTTCTTAAACTTTCTTAATTACTTTTACAACTCCCTAATTGAGTTCTTGAGACTTGTTATGCATTGTTCTCTCTTTTTTGGTCAATCTTTCATGCCCCAATTCTACTTTATTTTCCTTTTTAAATAGTGATCTAACCATGCCTTCAAAAAAGGAAGCTTGGGTGCATGGAAAAGGAAGTGAATTCTTAAAGGTTTATTTATTTGCTTTAGGGTTTAATGAGGCACATGACCATGTGCTATTAAAGCATGGTCATGCTCTACTGCAATAACTCTTAGCTTGCACTAACCCTAAAGGATGCATGACCATGCCTCAAGGCCATACATTTTGGTTCTCCTCTGGTGTTTTAATTCTTCTAAGCTGCACGACCATGTGTTTAGACCACATGGTCATGCATGACTTCTTTTCCACTTGATCTTTGTTTTTCTTCACTTTAAGCCTGTAAAACATTAATAAACATGCATTAGGTATATTATTATGAAAATTTAAGTGGTAATGAATGGATTTTAAGGAAAATTAAACCATGAAAATATGATAATTAACATGTTAAACAACACTCAATTCAATCAATGCCTAGAAAAATTTATTCAACCTCCATTTTACTAGCAAAATTACCAAATTACCTTCAAATGTTAGAATTAACCCTCCCAATGATACTTAAGAAACCTCTAGAGTAAAATTAACATTTAAAAGATATCCCTACCAAAGATATACACTCAATAAGAAAAATTAACATTATCAAACCAAAAACCACTACTTCTAGTAGGAGTGCACTTTCAAGATAGTTAGAAAGGCTATAATGGCAAGATTTATACCTAAGAAAGTCAGAAAGGCTATGATAACACCTTGATACACCAAAAGGGAAAGTAAGACATAAAGTTATTCCCAAGAAGAATTATAGGTTTAGATTCACCTGTCAAAAGGGCTAGGATACTTTAAACAAATTTAAGAACATTAGTAGCTATAATAAGGTTGTTGTAGACTTATGACCCTTAATACCTACTATAAAGTTGCTAAGATGCCCAATACTTGTTTGATAACTATAAAAGGCATGTAGAACACCCTAATACTTGCTAGATATATATCAAAACAAACTCAAAATTAAATAGAGAGCTGCTGAGATCCCTAGTACCTGCTAAAAAGCTACTAATACATTTTGGTACTTGTTAGAAAACTACTAGAAAAAACTTGATACCTGCTAGAGATTTATCGAGATCCCTAGTACCTATCAAAAAGCTACTAGAACATGTTGGTACCTACTAGGAAGCTATTAGAAAAAACTCTGTACCTATTAGAGAGCTACTAAGATCCCTAGTACCTACTAGAAAGCTATCAGGACATACCTTAGTACCTGTTCAAGGAACTACTATGAAATAATATCCTTTGGTATTCTTTCTAATGTTACATTTCTAAAAAATGCTTTGTTATACCTTATTCATATGGTTATTTCACAAATGTCATTTTCTATGCTCTAGAGAGTAGGGGCAAACTATGAGCATTAGATTTTTAGACCCTAGGATGCTAGCCTGATGATGAAAGCTATTGGAGATATTCTCCGAAATATAAGGGGAATTACGAAAGGAAGAAGAACAAAGGCTTTTAAAAGCCTTAGATTAAGCCTCAAGCAAAGCCTAAGCCTAAAAGCCTATTGTCAGCCATGATTTAAATGGTTGTACAACCATCTCACTTGGTTGTATAACCATTTAATTGGTTGTACAGCTAAGTAATAAACCCTACTCCACAAAAAATTATAGAACCTTATCCATTGTAAATGCCTAGGCCATACAACTAGCATATTGGATTGTACAACCAACTGCTTACATGGACAAGCCACTTGAAAACCCTAATTTCATAACCTTTATGGCCCTTGTCTATTGTGGATCATGAATGAGGTACAATAAGAGCCATTCCAACTCCAGTGCATTTTTTTCCCTCTATAAATACCCAACTATTAACAGAGGGGAGACTTGGAATACCTTAAAATTACTCTGCCAAATCTATACTCAAACCACCATAATTCTAATATATTCATACTAAGATCCAAGGTAGAATTAAGACAAATATTACTTGGCTTTTTGCATTCTCATTGTATTTTATAGGATAATCCCATAACTAAGTGCCTCTAAGCTCAAGGAAAACATTTAAAAGCATCTAAGTGTCCCCCTCCCATTCTTTTTCTTTTCCCTTTCTTTTCTTCTTTTCTTTTCAAAAACCTAGTCTAAGTAGGTTGTATAAAATTCTAGTAGTTTGTATAGACCATTTAAAAGGTTGTACAAACCAATTATTAATCTATAT
Source organism: Omphalea diandra (assembly GCA_949677035.1). Lineage (NCBI taxonomy): Eukaryota > Viridiplantae > Streptophyta > Magnoliopsida > Malpighiales > Euphorbiaceae > Omphalea > Omphalea diandra. The sequence goes on along the minus strand of CATIWR010076897.1, from coordinate 30,032 downwards.
AGCCCTCTTTGATTGAGGATAGTTTATAAAATTCATTCTTTTCTCAACTCAGGCTCCTTCTTTTTTTAGGCTTCTAATGGATGTCTTGAAAGTTCCATTGATAGAATAGGGATAGGTTTCATGACCTAAGACCCCTATTTAATAAAATAATAGGGCAATCATCAAGTTTGAGTATTTTTTATGATTTCCATAGATTAAACTTTCTATTTCTTCTTTACTTAATGTTTTAAGGTGTGATACATTTTCTATTTTGAAACCATTTTGGGCTTTAACCAAGCAAAGAATTCTTCATTCTATGACCTTGAGAGGTTCATTATTATTATTATCATTTTAGACTATGGTTATGTCTTAATCTTTATCACCATGGATTCATTTCATTCATTATGTCTCGGGTGACTACATGATTAGTGTTAGGGGAGAAGGGTCTGCACCTGATGATCCTTTATTGTGTTATGTTTTATGCTTACATGCTATATATATCTTTAGGCATAAGATAGTTCTTTTTTTAGTTACAGCCTAACCTTTATCATAGTTAATGGTGTTTATGGATGCTTAGCTCTTTAGGAGCAATGTAGAGATACCACTTGTTAAGAATCTTTGCCCTAGGCCGTTAATATCACTCAAACTGCATTTGCATTTCATTTGTCATATTCCATATTCCATGACTCATGTGTTTGTATTTTTTTTATCATTATTATTACTATTATGCGATTTATATGACATTCATGTGATGATTATGCGATTTATGTGACATTAATGTGATGCTGATCTTGAGACTTAGAAACATGCCTAGGTTCCCTTGACTTGGAGATTCAGTGAGGCACTTTTTCCTAATTGCATTTTACTTTGTTTACTTTATTATTTATTTCCTTGATGTCAATTAACTTGTGTTTTCTTCATGTAGGTGGTGAAGGGGATATGATAATTGTTATTGTATATGATTATGCATAATTATGATTGATTGCCATGCATGACCTCCCCCATTAGATATTGCATACTCCCCATCCCCTTTAATGTGATTATGATGCCTTGATGATGATGCGCTTAATTGGATATGTTAAAAAAAATGTTTAGGAGCATTAACCAGACTAAATAATAACAAGGTTAAAATGGTAAAAGGTTAACCAAAGATGCTCAAAGGCTAGATCATAATATTTGGACAATTTGGCAATGCCTAACCTCTTCCCCAAGCCATACCTAATTTTTGAACCTAATCTCTAATAAAGTAAAGATGAATTGGGCCTTCTTAATGACTTAGGTAAGTTTAAATTTCATCAATGTCTAGTTTCGTGTCTCAACCAAAGTTGAATGGTGACTTCATGCTCCTTTAAGTGATAGTACCAATGTATCATCCTACCTTGGGTCCCCCATTGACCATCAAAATTAGAGCAAGGCTTTAAACTTATGTGAGGCCTAAAGGATCCTCGCGTATCCAAATGCATGCCATTTCCTTAGGGTCATACCAACTTATAACCCCCCATCATATCAATCCCCTATTGATCAATAAAAGGATGGAGTCACAAGCAAGATTCTACTTATTTTAGCATAACCCTTACTCGTGATTTCGTAGTGCTCACACTAGTGCACATTGTGAAGTATAAAGATTACATGAATTCAATAGATAATTAATAATAAAGATAAGATTGTAAAAGTGAACCAATGATTATGGCATGAAGTTAGTTCTGCTAGTCCCTAATAAAATTGCCATTATAAAAGCCTCGATTTTCATAGTTATGCTCGAACGAGTGAAATCTTACTTGTGACTCCAAACCTTTTATCAATCATTGTGAGATTAAGAGGATAAGGGTCATACATTGATACAACCCCATTTTATGGCACGTGTTTAGGGTCATCAGGGGACCCTTAGAAGGCTTTACAATGTATTGAAGCCTTTATTTAAAATCACATGGCTAATTAGGGGCCAATATGGGGTAATATTTTGGTATCATCTCTAAACTTGACCGGAGTTACCCCCAGCTTTAGTCTGCATAAAATTTAGAGCAAAAGAGATTTTAAGCTTAATAGATCTAGAAGGCCCAATTTTTCTTTAACCCATCAAAGATCGAGTTCAATAATTAACGATGGCAAGGAAAAGTGATTAAACATCTCTATACCGTCAAAATTTTAGGATTAAGCCTTTGGGTATCTTTGATTTACAATTATAATTTAACCTTATTTAATTAGTCCATATTAGATGGCCCTAGAACATTCATCTAATGCATCTCAAGTTATTCACACCATTCAAACATTACAAGCATTCATCATGGGAGGGGGATACATATACAAGTGCAAATGGAGATCATCATGTATATATTCCAATAATCATAAAATATGTATTAAATGAATCTTCTAACTTGTAAAAGAAAGCACACATTAGTCTCCAAATCATAAGCAAAAGGAATTGAAATAGTCCCTAAGACTACTAGAAGCAAGCAACTAAGGATGAAGCATGCCACTTCACTTTTGGGAGTTAAGATTCTAGCCTATTTAGTTCATAATTTTCAATCTACCTGACCATGTTAAAGGTCAATAAAAGGGCCTATTCTACTACCCATATTCATCATCAAGCACATTAAACATAATATGAAGCATAAAATAAGATAATGGCTTAAGATGGCATCAACATACGCATGAGATAATAATCTTACAAATAGAGGCCAAAGAACTTTAGGTAGATATTAAGGATGCAAAAAAAAGGTCACAAGACCTTAAAGTCCTACCCCAAAGTGCTTAAAAGGAGCATACTATGTTAAAGGCATCAAGGGAGCACCTATAGCCATAGGGAAGGCTAAGATACCATAAGAGCCAAAATGAAAATCAACATACCTAAAAGCCTAAGCCATGAATAACCATATAAATGAAAAGGAAAAGATCCTTGGGTAGCAAACCCTTCTCTATTTTGCATATATCATTACCAATTTTTATAGAAAAAGAAGGGAGGCAAGCTAGCTATGGGAAGGCTAGCCTGTCCTTACCACAAGATGATAACGATTTATATAACAAAAATACCAACACACATACTAAATAATTACTTAACATGTGGTAAATCAGGGATCATGGGGATAACAAACCCTTTCTCTTTTGACATTTACCCATGAATAGGCACTTCAAAGTAATAAGAACAAGGTGAATAAGGCACATGAGGAGTAACTTATACAAGCCAAAACAAACATTTTTTATGATCATTGCCTCAAAGGTGAAGGATAAGGGCCATAGGACTTTGTAAGTTATCTCATTTTTACTGTAAAAGGCTCACAAAACCATTAAAGAATAAGAAGAATGTTAGACTAGGTTGGTCAATCCTTTGTCAAAGGCCTTTGTTTATCTTGACAATGAAGATTGATAGGTAGTAATGTTCTGTTTAAGTGTTGTTGTTACAGTTTATAAGTTAGGTTTTTATTGGAAATTGGATGGAAGTAAAATATCAAAATTCGTAGTCAGGATCCTCTAATTCGCGACCGCGACCTTATAACAAGGATGGATGAAGTTAGGCCAGAAGATTTCATAGAGGAAATCGTAATTGCGATCCAACTGAGGGAAACTTAAAAGACACATAGAGAGATTTATGTCCTGACCATGAATTTCATAGCTGAAAGGAGGGAACTAAGGCTGCAACCATATCACGCCAAATGTTCAAGGCAACCATTAGAATATCAAAATTCATAAGGGTGATTGCGATCTAAGAAAGTGTTTTCTCCTCACCAAACAAAAGAAATCATGGTCCTTATTGTGCCCAAAAAGGATATTAATCGCGACTGTAACTTTTGGTTAGTTAGTCAAACACAATGGTTATATTTCTTAGACCACCAATGGCAGAAGGACACATGGATTAACTGTTAGACACAAAATGGGGTTCTTTGCCGTGATTTCAATCTTCCTAGTATAAATTGGAAAATTGCAACCCCGACTTCAGTTTGATTGGCATTTAATGTAAAATTTATCTAGCTTACCTTAGAGATTTAGGCATAGTTTGTGAGTAACATCTCTTTAGTGGTTGTTGCCTATAAATACTCCACTAAATAGACATAAATGCAAGAGAATTTCATTTGTTGTAGCTAAACTCTTGCAAATTTGCTTCATAACTTTTTATTGTTTAATTATGAGTTCTTGATTATTTGGTGTAAGCATTAAATGCCAATGTAATTGGGTTAAGAGTTAGCCTAGCATTCAAAACTCTTGTAAGAGGTTAAAGTGTGACCTTGTGTAAAACACTTGAGGGAGGTTTCATGTGTGCCTTGAAACACAAAGTGTAAGTTTGTGTGTGAGCCATAAAAGACATTGTACAAGTTTGGTGAGAGCATGAAAACACCATTTTAAATTGAGAGAAATACGTAATTATGAAGAATTGGGGAGTGAAAGTAGGGTTTGTTAACACCCGAACCACTATAAATATCTTATGTTCTTTCTTTCTACCCTTTCTTAATTTTTTAAACTCTTTATCTTCCCTCCAAACTATTAGACTAGGTTAAGTCAAAACTCTCTTTTGATCTTGACATTATAGATTAAAAGTTCTAATGTCAATTTTAAGTATTGTTTTTACAGTTTCTAAGAGTTATCTTCAATGGAAGTTGTTGGCCATAGGCACCAAGAAAGGGGGTTGAATTGGTGTATAAAAAAAATTTAAAGTAAGGCATAAGAAAGAGTAGAAAATGAGACACACAATTTATAGTGGTTCGGGTATAATCAACCCTACTTCCACTCCCTAATTCTCTGCAATTGGGTGTTCCACTAACTCAGAATGGTGTTTCTAAGCTCACACCTAATGTTTACACTTTGTGTTTTCAAGGCTCACACAATAACCTGTCTTACAAGTGTTTTCTAACGATCACACTAAAACCTCTCTTAAGTGTTTTAACAGGCTCACACTATAACCTTTCTTGCAATTGGTGTTTAATTCTCACATCTAACATTTACAATCTCATAAAGAAGAGAAAAAATTGAGTAGCAAAAGATTGAAAGCTTTAACACAAGTAATAAATTTTCTATCTATCTCATTTATCATTGTTTTGTGGAGTATTTATGCTCCATGCCCACCAAAGAGATGTTAGGTTTTAAAGCTCAACAAATCTCCAAGACATGCTAGGTAGATTATGCATTAATTGCATGTCAGGCAAGAGTTGTAGTCATTACTGGTTAATCGTGGTCGTAAAATCCAAATTTCCATACGGAGCTAAAAATTAAGGTGAAAAAACCTATTTGTGTCTACCAGCTAGTCCATGTGGCAACTCCTCATTGGTCCATCAGGAAAATATAGTCGTTGCATTCTTACTGCCGATAAAAGTCGCTGTCGCGATTCTTTTTTATACAGTGTGTGACTCAGGATGTGAATTCTTCTGTTTGAAAGATAATCTTCTTCTTCTTCTTGAATCGCGGTCGCTACCCAAAATGTTGCCCTCACAAATTTTATTCTCCAATAGATACCTAGGACACTTGGCATGCTATAATTGTGGACTAGCTTCCCTCTTTAATCACTTCAAAAATTGTGGTCACGACTGAGGTGTGACACAGATCTTAAATTCGTATGTGACTTTGACACTCCCATCTTTAGATGAGTCGCGATAGCAATGATGCCCAAATCCATCTGGCCAAGTTTCATCCTGTCTTTGAACTAAGTGGTGGTCGCGAATTATAGACCACTGATGGCAAATTTGGATAAACTTTGCCTTCTTGAAGATTATGCAATCCTTCCAACTTTTAATTGAAAATCTAACTTAATTATATAAAACAACACTCAATGAAAACATTAGACATGATCAATCTCCTTTGCCAAGATGAAAAGATGTCCAAGACTTAGGGTTAACCACCCTAGTCTAACAATCTCCCCCTTTTTTATTTTGACAAGCTAGAATTATCCTAAGGGAAAATAATCCAAAAATGTGAAGTTGGAGTGATAAAATGTATACTTAGAAATTTTAGAAAAGTTTTTCTAAGTATGACTTTATGACCAAGATTCTAAGTATAATGCTCTTATGTCGCTATGTCCTTATGCTTCTATGCTCCCCCTCAACTAATGCTATTATTTTTCTTTCCCCTTTTTTCTAAGTATGACGTTAACACCAATATTCTAAGTATGATGCTCTTATGCTTTTATGTCCTTAGGCTTTGGTTAAGGAGGGAGGGATGGAGCTCCTTCTTCAATAACTAGTCTCTTTCGTTTGAAAGCTTATGAAGTCTCCATTTTCTTAGCTCTAATGGCACCTAAGGTATAGGCATAGGTGTCCGAGTAAATAGCTTTGGTGTTGATAAGATTGGTGAGATCAAGGAAGTTTTGTGAAGAAAGAAGTTACTTGGTGAGGAATTTTTCATTTTCTTCATCAAGTGCCCCTACAAAGCGATATATGGTTGTAACCTATGAAGGTAAAAGGCATTGGCTTTTGGGTTTGTAACTCATGTGGATCAATTGATCAATACGATACTGTCCGGTTTGAATAGGCTTATTTTTACAAAGCAAAAAAGAAATGCCAAGTCTTTTTGTGATACCTTCTCATTACCATCACCTCTAGCATTTATGAAAAAGGTGATGATACGATAGAGTATCCAAAAGGGTAGGGTTTTAATGTGTTTGGCTAGGGAAGATCTCAGGTTGTGTTTAGTTTCAACTGAAATTTTTGACCAAAATTTGAAGTAAATGACATCAAGTGCAGAGATTATGAATGAAATGTTTTGTTTAACTTAAAGATTGAAGAGAGAAGAAAGTTGCTTGAAAGTAATGTAAAAAGGATCGCCAAAGGCCCGAAATACTAACCAGTATTGCCCTACTTGAGAATCAGCTTTACGACTTAGTTGGACCGTGCACATAAATTCCCTCAGAATTTCTTCGTATTCGGGTTCATCCTAAAAGATGAACTCATTCCAGCCCAAATAGGAGAGGCAAGCACAAAACTCTATGTTGTTGCCTAAGGTCTCCAATAGAAAGGTATAAGGCATTTTGTTGAGGAGGATGATCTTGGAAGAATTTGCTTTGTACCTTTCTTTCTCCTCTTTAGTGATGCCTTTCATGAGGTGGAGAGCCGGGGGTGCAGAGGGATGAGCCGCAGCCTTACCTTTGTCTGCCCTTGAGATCTTCTTGGGAGCCATTGCAAAAAATGAGGAGATTTATGATTTTAGAGAGTTTTGAGAGAGAGAGAATAATTGATGTTAGAAAAGAAGTGAGGATGGATGTTAAGGGGGGGTTTTATAGCCATTTGAAGTCTCTATAAACGGCTAGAAACAACTAGAAATGCATTGATGAAAAGATAGAAATAACTGGTAGTCAAATCACTTAAATCTCTAGGCAGTTACCTTAATTCGCATTCTCGAATCAAGGAATCACGCCTCAAATTCTAAAAATTATGAGTAACGAACAAATTTTCCTCCGGAATACGCGCTTCAACAGTCAAAAATTTGAATTGTTGACCAAAATTCGCAGTGCAGCTTGATTATCATGGCTGCAATTTGATGTTTGATAGCCGGGTGACAAGGACTTGTAATTCGCAATCGTGAAGATAAGATAACGATTGCAAATTATGAGTCAGCAAGGATAAGAATGAAAAAAAAATAAGTATTGAAAGATTCAGAATTGTGATCTAATGGAATATTTCATACATAAAACACAAGACACATAATTAACAAACAACATACATAGCAATCATACATAAGATCAAAATTTTCACTTTAGGGAGCTTCCATCAAGCATTCCTAATTCTCTGTTAATGAAGTTTTAGTGAAAATATCTGCAAGTTGATGATTTGTGTCAATAAATCTAACACAACATCACACTTTTGCATATGATCTCTAAGGAAATGGTGTTTAATATCTATGTGTTTATGCCTAGAGTGTTGGATAGGATTCTTAGAAAGATTAATAGCACTAGTGTTATCACATTTAATATCACATTTAATAGGAATGTGATCAATCACTTTGCCAAAATCCTTTAATTGTTGTTTCATCCAAAGAACTTAGGTGTAACAACAGCCCGCAACAACATACTCAACTTCTACGGTGGACAAGGCAACTGATATTTGCTTTTTGCTAAACCAAGATACTAGGCATTCTCCTATAAATTGGCAAGTCTCGTGAGTTCTTTTTCTATCTAATAAACTACCTGCATAATCTGCATTCAAATATCCAATGAGACTAAAAGATGAATCCCTAGGATACCATAACCTTAAGTGAATTATGCCATGCAAATACTTAAAAATTCTCTTAACAACGTTTAGATGAGACAATTTAGGAGAGGATTAGAACCTAGCACACATACACACACTAAACATGATATCTGACCTAGAAGTAGTAAGATAAATTAAAGATCTGATCATACCTCGATATCTCTTTTCATTTACTGTCTTACCCAATTCATCTTTGTCTAGCTTGATGGTACCACTCATGGGAGTTTTGGCTATTTTGCAACCATCCATGCCAAACTTCTTGAGTATTTCCCTTATATACCTAGCTTGGTTGATGGAGATCCCTTCTTTGGTTTGCTTGATGTGTAAATCGAGAGAGAACTTGAGCTCTCCTATCATTCTCATTTCAAATTCCCTAGTCATACACTTAGCAAAATCCTCACAAAGAGACTCATTAGTAGCACCAAAAATAATATCATCAAGATAGATTTATACAATTAGTGTGTCATGCTTGTGCCTTTTAACAAATAGTGTGGTGTCTACCATTCCTTTTTCAAAATCATTTTTTAAGAGAAATGAACTAAGCCTTTCATACAAAGCTTTTGAAGCTTGTTTCAATCCATATAAGGCTTTGTTCAATTTAAAAACATGATTTGGAAAACAATGTGACTCAAAACCAGGAGGTTGTTCAACATAGATTTCCTCCTCAATAATTCTATTCAAAAATGCACTTTTAACATCCATTTGAAAAAGCTTAAAATTCAAGTGGTATGCAAAAGCTAAAAGTATCCTAATGGCCTCTAATCTTGCAACGGGGACAAATGTCCCATCATAATCTATGTCTTCCTATTGGTTGTATCCCTTAGCAACTAATCTAGCTTTATTCATTGTGATAAGACCTTGCTTATCTAACTTGTTCCTAAACACCCATTTGCAATCTACAATAGAGTGTTATTTAGGCCTAGAGACAAGTTCCCATACCTTGTTTCTCTCAAATTGGTTGAGTTCGTCTTACATAACAAGCACCCAACTATTATCATCAAAAGCCTCATCAAATGATTTTAGCTCAAGTTGTGAAACAAAGGCAACATTATTATCTAAAAGATGAAGTTGTGATTTAGTACTTACACCCTTGGAGGTATCACCAATGATTAAGTCCTTGGGGTGATATTTGGAAAATCTCCAATCTTTGGGTAGATCTTGGCTTAGCTCATCTCTTTGTTGATGTTGTGGCTCCTCATCTTCTTTTGATTATTCACCTTATTCATTGCTTTTATCCTCTCTTCTCGTGGTGTCTTTCAATTCTAGCTTTTCGAAATCACCTACAAGATCATCAATAAAAGCACCTTTCCCAAGATCAAGTTTACTAGATTCATCAAAGACAACATTTATAGACTCTTTAACTACCATTGAACTCTTATTGAAGACTCTATATGCCTTGCTAGAAGTGGAATAACCTAAGAATATTCCTTCATTTGTCTTGGAGTCAAATTTCCCAAGGTTATCTTTGGTATTTAAAATATAACACTTACATCCAAATACTCTTAGGTATGAAATCTTGGTTTTCTACCATTCCATAGTTCATAAGAAGCTTGACTGAGAAGGGGTCTTTTAAAAACTCTATTTGCAATGTAACACGAAGTATTAATGGCTTCAACCCAAAAGTAATTTTGGTAAAAAATACTCATTGAGCATAGTTCTAGCCATTTCTACTACTGTTCTACTTTTTCTCTCTATAACACCATTTTGTTGTGGTGTTCTAGGAGTTGAAAAATTATGAAAAACTCCATTCTCCAAACAATAAGTTTAAAAAGACTCATTTTGAAATTCCTTTCCATGGTCACTTATAATAGAGGAAATAAAGTAACCTTTTTTTTTTCATTTTGAACTCTTTTTGTAAAACTCTTGAAAGCATCAAAAGTATCACTCTTATGAGCTAAAAAGGATACCCAAGTAAACCTAAAGTAGTCATCAACTAGGACTAGTGCAAAATGCTTTCCACCTAAGCTAGCACCCCTAGCAGGTCATATCAAGTCCATGTGAACTAGTTAAAGTGGTCTAGAAGAACTTACAACATTTTTTGCTTTGTGGGAGGCTTGATGCTGCTTCCCCATTTGGCGAGGACCACATGTCTTATCTTTAGTGAAATTTAGCTTGGGAAGGCCTTCCACCAACTTTCCTTTAGATAGGCTTTGAAGAAGATCCATGCTTGCATGTCCAGGCCTTTTATGCCATAATCAAGCTTTATTGCTCAAAGACATAAGACACTTAAAAGATTGGTTAGACAAATTGTCTAAGTCAATTGAGTAGGTATTGCCTTTCCTTTCACCCTTGAAAATAACCTCATCATCCACTAAAGTGGTTACTCAGCATTCCATAAGATCAAAGTTGACTTTATTACCTTTGTCACACAATTGACTTACACTTAACAAACTATGTTGTAAACCACTAACTAATAAAACATTATCAATTAATGAACAACCAATCTTACCAATGGTTCTAATGTCAATTATGTAATGACCATTTTCATTACAAAACTCATAGCATTCATGTCCAAAATACATATATGTTAACTAATTTTATGGCTAGTGACCATAACTAGTTCCTATCTAAATGTATGTACATAAGGAGAGAGAGAGAGAGTTGGAATTTAGCCGACGACCTATGGTCCATGTGTCTCAATGCAAAACTTTAAGCACCAAAGTGTCCAATCCTTATTCTTTGGTATTTGAAAAATATAATTGCGATTTGGTGAGTCTCAACACAATGAATAAAAATAATAATCATATTCTTATGTCACAACCAATAATCAAATATCATCAGGATACATTACAAGTATAACATTTGACTATGCAAGTGCAAGTGCAAGTGCAAGTGCAATAGATTAATTTTTATCGTGACCATGCAAGGCAAACACTACTCCCAGGAATTCATATGATTCAAGTGACATTTGATTTTTGTTGACCAACATATAACAAGTGAATCATTTGATCAATAACATGTGCCAATATGACCTATTGGTCCATCTTCCATGTGATTAATAACATGTGCCAATGAGGCCTACTGGTCCATCTTCCACGTGATTTGTAAGTGTTTAACAAGCCAGTCACAACATCCTTTTAGTTCCATGTGCAAGTGCTCATTCACAAAATGGTATACCAAGTAATCATTAAGAGCATATGATTCTCACTTGACTTGTATTCACATGTAAAATGTAACAATTCAATCACATATACATGTAATAGAACATAATCATACTATAAAATTATCACACACACATACACATTGAATGTAATTATGGTTTTTACTTACCTTTTGATGTGACCAACCTTTATGATAGGTTTGGTTCTCTCTCTAGGGCTTCTTCAAAGTTTTGAGATCCTAACATTTGACACATACATGGTCATAAGTATGTCAAAATTATTATGAATGCTTGGTATGCAACTATGGCATGATTCATGCAAGTGGACCTAGTGTTTGTCCATATTTTTCTTATATGGCAGCTTAAGCTTGCTACACTCTCATAGAAATAACTCTATATATACTTATCCAAATGACTTGATTATTTTTTCCAAAAAAACTAGACACATAATAAGACAACATATTCAAATTTCAGTCCAATATCAGACACATAGAAAATGTAGTAAATTTTTAAATTTTGCCTATTGCAATGTCATCTCAGTCTGAGTGGGTCTTACATTCTTGGGTGTATCTCAAATTATAAAAATACAATTGCAATAATAATCTACCATCAGTTATAAAACATATAAAGGAATATTTCTCATGTTCTACTAATTGTCTAATTCAGTCTATAAGGTCACCAAAATAAAGGACCAATCTCAGGGTGAGTAGGTTTGTAACATGTTGACATATAGTCATGATGAAGGGATAATATCTCAATAAACATGCTGGATTTGGCAAAAATATTTCACAGGTATGTAGATCAGACATAAATATACAACTTTCAACTTTAGACCATCATCAAATTCTGAATATATGGCCTTCAAATTCTTGGAAAACAAAATTAAAATAAAAGTAGGGTTTCATCCGGGTACAAGGTCAGTCCCAATCAATGAGTCATATCTCTTTCCACACAACAAATCAATCAAAACTGATTTACACAAATTTATAGGGGATATAAACCTAAAAATTTATTATTTTACACTTTTTCAAAATTAGAACATAAGGCCATCAAAATATAAGAAAATAGAAAGACTGAGGTCATCTTCGTTGGATGTGAACCAGTGCTAATGAAGGAGCCATAACTCCTCACACACACCAAATCAAGCAAAAATGTTTTATATGAATTTATATGGGTTATAAAGCAACAACTTTCATATTTCACACTTTCCCTAATTCCTCTTTTATGGTTATGAAATTGTGGGTACAAAATCCTGCTCTAACAGCAAAATCCAATATAAACAACTCTTGTTCTCTTGAATTTCAACTTCCATCCAAGAGCTCTACCACAATTACCCCATAATTTTCACTAACCATGCATGATTAACATGTCATGAAAGGATAATTTCAGTTGAGAAAAAGATAAATTAACTTACCTATTGTCCCAGAATTAGAAAACCTTGGGACTCTTTCCTAAGCAGCCCACATTTCTTCCTCTTCTTCTTCTTCTTCTTCTTCTTCTTCCTTTCTTTCTTTCTCCTTTATCTCTCTCTCTCTCTTCTACTATAAATCACATATAACCCCTTAATTCTGATCCTAAAGGGTCAAAAATTCCAGTTGTAAGCCTATTGCAATAAGACAAAATCATGGTGTTGCATTCCTATTAGTTGGAAGTTCACTTTCCTCTTTTAGTCCCTCTTCTTAACTCCTTAAGCACCTCTACCCATCTCCTAATTCCTAGATGTTCCTTGTACTTTAAAATAAGCTCTATAACACCATTATTTATGATGCTATAATAAGCATACAACATAAAATAATTTTTCATGCAACTATACAAATATTAGATATATGTTCAAGTGTCCCAAATACAACGGTGCAAGTGTCATTGTCGTGCTTCTACAATTCACATGTCTAAATGATTATTTATCTAATGCATATGTTAATGTGGGATTTCATATCATTTATGTAATGAATATGTTCATGTGATAATGTCAATAAATATGGATAGGAATGTTACAAATTACCTTACCCTTGGCATTGTTACCAAATGTGATATCTCCACCTTCTTTTTCCTTCAATGCCATGAATAGCTCTCTATTTGAAGTCATATGCTTGGAACATCCACTATCCACATGCCAATTGTTTGATTTCATGGTTGCCACACTCCCCTACACAATAAAAGTGAGTCACCTTTTCTTAGGTACCCAAGCATACTTGGGTCCTAGAAGGTTAGGAGTTGAAGGGTCCTCTAATTTGAGGTGAGCCTTCCTAATAAAATAATGAATGTTAATAATGCAATAATGGCATTGAAGTTTAGACTTATGAGTCTTTCTCCTATGCACAAATTTAGTATGAGTAGGAGGCCTTCTCATACCTTGATTATGTGAATGCATGTATGTACAGGTATGATGAGAAGTAGTAGGGAATTGTTATGAAAATGAGCATGTTGTTTGTTGCACATGTAGGCATGGTTAGCTCTTTGAGTCTTGGCTCTTGAGCTTAGAGGAGCTTTCCCTTTGTCCTTAGGCTTAGGAGGCTTAATGCTAGGAACAATTTTCTTCCCAATTACCTCGACATTGAGGTTTGAGATTCTGTTGATTTAACAAATGTAGTTTAAGATGGTAAGGAGGCTCCATTGAAGCCTAGACCATGTCTAATTAATGGTGGTCTTTGTGATACAATCAATATGTCCGAGGCTTCCTTTCCTTTGTGGAACTTGGAGATTAAGCTTCTAACCTTAATGACTTCTCCTTTTAAAAAGTCATTCTCTTTTCTCAAAGAAGCCAATGAAGAAGATGATGTAGAAAGATTTTCCACATATTTTTTGAGTTCATCATTTGATGCTCTCAAATCGCTTGCAAGATCATTGAGGGATTATAATCATCTTCTAATTATTGACACTTTTTCTTATAAGACTTCATTTGTGATTGTATTTGTCACATCTCATAGTAAGAGCCTCTAGAAGATCTTCATCTATCTCATCAAATTCATCAAAATCAGAATGATAGTGGGAAGAAGAACCTACCTCATTTGGAGAATCTTTTTGTGCCATGAAGCAAATGTTGGCAACTTCTCTTTCTTATTCATCTTCACTTGAGTTGTCATCCCAAGTGGCTAAAAAAATCTTCTTCTTCTCTTTATCCCATCTCTTCTTCTTCTTTAATTTGGGACAATTTATTTGATGTGGCCTTGCTTGCCACATTCATAGCAAGTGACTTCATTGGATCTCTCTCTTGGATTAGGAGTTGTCTTCTTGAAGCTTGTTCTTTCTTTTCTTTATCTAATCAAATCATTTGTCCTTTTTGAGAGCATTGCTAGCTCTTCTTCTTCTTTGTCACTTTCTTCATCATTAAAGGTAGTTTCTACCTCTTTCTCACTTGTTAAAGATTTGAGTGCCAAGGTTCTTCTTTCTTTTTCTTGTTTATCTTCTTAGCCCTTTATTTCTTCATATACTCATTTTTTGTAAGGCTAACTCATGAGTTAAGAGTTTGCCTATCAACACATTTGTTGAAACCTTCCCAATCTTTGAATTGGACTATTAGATGTTGCACACTCTTGCACCAAACTTATCTAATAGAAGAGTTTTAAGGATTTTTGTGTTTACCTCATAATTGTGAGAGTCCTTTCGAATTTCTTCATGTCAGTGATGATGGATAGGAGTCTATTCATCATTTTGGTGATGCTTTCATGGTCTTCATCATGAAGAGCTCTCATTCTATCACGTACATCTCTAAACGGTTTGATTTAACCAGAGTTGTGCCCTCATGGTGATTCTCAAGAGTCTTCCAAATGGCATGAGCTGTTTGGCAATGCTGCACTCTTCCAATCTCTTCCCTAAAGAGAGAGCTTAGAAAAATGTTTATTGCTCTCTTGTTTTTGCCATTTCATCTCCTATGGGCTTTAACCTAATTTTCCTTTGGAATAAGTTTTTCAATTCCATCCAATACTTTAGTGGGTGGCTTATATTCTTTGACAACTACATCCCAAAGGTCAACCACATTTGTATCAAGGTAAATTTCCATCCTATACTTCCAATGAGTATAATCAGATCCATCAAAGTGAGGCTTGAGGTGTGAGTGGATTCCCTCTAGTGCCATGAACTTTGCTCACCCAATTAAGTCTTATATGTAAGACTTGGCTCTGATACCACTTATTGGCTCTAGGCACTAAAAATGAGGGTTGAATTGGTGTATAAAAAAAAGTAAAGTAAGGGATAAGGAAGAGTAGAAAATGAGACACACGATATATAGTGGTTTGGGTATAATCAACCTTATGTCCACTGCTCAATTCTCTACAATGGGTGTTCCACTAACTCAGAGTGTTATTTCTAAGCTCACATCTAACTTTTACACTTTGTGTTTTCAAGGCTCACACAATAACCTTTACACTTTGTGTTTTCAAGGCTCACACAATAACCTATCTTACAAGTGTTTTCTAAGGATCACACTAAAACCTCTCTTAAGTGTTTTCATAGGCTCATAATATAACCTTTCTTACAATTGGTGTTTAATGCTCACACCCAACACTTATAATCGTATAAAGAAGAAAAGAAATTGAGTAGCAAAAGATTGAGAGCTTTAACATAAGTAATGAATTCTCTATCTATCTAATTTATCATTGTTTAGTGGAGTATTTATACCCCATACCCACTAAAGAGATGTTAGACTTTAAAGCTCAACAAATCTCCAAGACATGCTAGGCAGATTCTACATTAATTGCATGTCAAGCAGGAGTCGCGGTTGCTACTAGTCAATCACGATCGCGAAATCCAAATTTCCATACGAGAGCCAAAAATTATACCGAGAAAACCCATTTGTGTCTAACGGCTAGTCCACGTGGCAGTTCCTCATTGGTCCATTAGGAAAATATAGTTATTGCATTCTAATTACCCACAAAAGTCACAGTCGCGATTCTTTTTTTGTATAGGGCATGACTCAGGACACAAATTCTTCTGTTTGAAAGATAATCTTCTTCTTATTGAATCATGGTTGCTACCCGAAATGTCGCCCTTGCAAATTTTATTCTCCAACGAAAACCTGGGACACTTGGCATGCTATGATTGTGGACTGGCTTCCTTCTTTAATCACTTTGAAAGTCGCGGTCGCGACTGAGGCATGACACAGATTGCAAATTCGCCTGCGACTTTCACACTCCTATCTTTAGATGAGTCGTGGCAATGATGATGCCCCTGAATCCATCTAGCTAAGTTTCACCTGTCTTTGAACGAAGTCACAGTCACAAATTACAGACCATTGACCACGAATTTGGATGAACTTTGCCTTCTTGAAGATTATGCAATCCTTTCAACTTCCAAATGAAAATCTAACTTAATTCTGCAAAACAACACTCAATGAAAACATTACACATGATCAATCTCCTTTGTCAACATAAAAAGAGGTCTAAGACTGAGGGTTGACCACCTAGTCCAACAGAAGTCAAAATCTCCATCTTTTAGAAGAACATCTAAATTCGCAGTCGATATCCCCTAATTCACGACCACGACACTGTTATAAGAATGGATGAAGAGCCAGAGGAATTCACGGGCAAATTTATAGTTGCTACTTAACTGAAGGAGCCTTGGATGAATCATAGAGGAATTCACTATCTTAGTCACGCTCAAGACACAATGATATCGTGACTGTGACTTTTGATAGTGGTTAGAACACAACGACTATATTTTTGCCTTGATAACCAATGGGCAGCTGACACGTGGACTAGCCGTTAGACATAAATGGGGCTTTCTGCTGAGATTTTTGGCTCCACAATGGAAAATTGGAAATTTGAGACTGTAAAAATGGAGTAGTGACCGCGACTTCCGCCTAACAAACATTTAATGCTAAATCTGCCTAACACATCTTGGAGATTTAGGGATAGTTTTAGAATAATGCCTATTTGGTGGATGTGGGCTATAAATACTCCACCAAACTGATGTTAATGCAAGAAAAGAACCATTGATAGTGTCAAAACTCTTGCAAAGTTAATTCTTTACTTTAATTCCTTATTTCTTTGTGCATAGTTTGGTGTGAGCTTTAAACACCTTGTGTAGGGCTTGAGAGTGAGCCCTTGAATATAAAACTTTAGTTTAGGTTTTAGAGTTAGCTTAGTTGTAAAACTCTTATATAGGTTGAATGATAGCCTTGAAAAAACACTTGTAAGGTTTGGTGTGAGCCTAAACACTAGGTTGAGTGTTAGCCTTGGGAAAACACTTATAAGGTTTGGTGTGAGCCTAAACACTAGGTTGAGTGTGAGCTTGTAAAACACTAGTGATTGAGTGAAATACCAAATTAGTGAATTAGGGAGTGGATGTAGGGTTGGTTAATACCAAAACCATTATAAAACTCTTGTGTTCATTATTCTCCTACTCTTCCTCTAATCTTTTATTTTTGTGAGCATCCTTCATAATCAAAAGTTCAAATCTACTACCAATTCAAACCCCCCATTCTTGGTGCACTAGGGCCAATAATCGCTATTAGAGCCAAGTCTCAATTCAAGCCTTAATTATGTGAGAAAAGATCAACAACACAAGAAGGATTCCACTCTCATGTTAATCCCCACTTTTATGGCAATAAATATGCTTTTTGGAAGCATAAAATGGAGATCTATCTTGATAACGATCTCATCAACTTGTGGGATTATATACTTGAAGAGTGAAAGCCTCAAACAAAGATGGTTGAAGAAGTAGAGGTGGCAATTGCAATAGAAGAATGGAGCGAAGCACAAAGAAAGGCAAATGGATGAATAAGAGGGCAATGGCTATTCCTCTAAGCTCCATGTGAAGAGAATAAATTGAAAGAATCCAACATTGCCAAACTGCACGTGCCATATAAAAAGCACTGGAAAACTATCATGAGCGTATAACTCTTGTGAAATCAAGTAGGTTGGAGATGTATGTGATAGAGTGGGAGCTTTTCATGATGAAAGACTATGAAAGCATTGCCGAAATGACAAATAGACTCCTCTCTATTATCGCAAACATGAAAAGTTTGGAAGAACTCTTACCAACTATGAGGTCAATACTAAAATCCTCAAATTTCTTCCATTGGATACATTTAGGGTAAGAGTATACAACATTCAAAAGTCTAATCTAGAGATTGGGAAAGTGCCAATCGATGTCCTAATTGGCAAGCTTTGCACTCACTAGATGGCTCTTAAGAAAGATGAAGAGATGAAGAAGTTAACAGGACAAAGACACAAAAAGGAAAAGAAAGCTTTGGCCTTCAAAGCTCAAAAAGATTATTCAAGCTCAAGTGACTGAAATGAAAGTGATAAAGAAGAAAAAGAGTTTGCCAAAATATCAAGAAGGAACAAAAAGTTGATGAAAAGGGGAAGAGAAAGAAGAATCCAAAGAAAGTCATCTTCCTATCATCACAAGGAAAACAAAAAGACCTTTAAGTCTACTTGCGATGATGAGTTAAGTGATGAAGTAGAAAACTTTTGCTTCATGGCTCAAGAAGACTTCTCTAAAGAGATAAGTACTTTTCCACACTCTTATGATGATTATGATGCATTTGATGATATAGATAATGAGCGTTTAGAAGCTCTCACTTTGAAATGTGACAAATATAAGTCACAAATGAAAGCTTACAAGAAAAAATGTTCCAAGTTAGAGGATGAATTTAAATCCTTGAATGATCTTATAAGTGAGTTAAGGACTTCTAATGAAGAACTTAAAAAATCTTTAGAGAATCTTTCTAAGTCTTCATCCTCTCTTAACTCCTTGAGAAAGGAAAATGATTCTTTAAAGGATGAAGTTATAGAACTTAGAAACTCCATCTCAAAATTTCACAAGAGGAAGGAAACTTTGAATACACTATTGTATCTCAAAGACCTCCCTTAATTAGGCATGGTTTAGGCTTTAATGAAGCATCAATCTCCACATCTACACTCACTAAATTTGTTAGAGCAATAACACCTTAAATTGTAAGTATTAAGGTCATTCGGAAGAGAGATGCTCTTAGCACTGAGCCACCTATGCCTAACGATAAAGGTAAGGCCCCCCAAACTCAAAGAGCAAATTATGCTTACATTTATAACAAGAAGCATGCTCAAACACACAAAAATAAAAAAATTCTCTTCTACTCCTAATCACTCATGCACTTGCATACACTCTCATAACCAAAGTATGAAAAGGCCCCCTACTCATACTAAGGTTGTGCATAAAAGAAAGACTCATAAGTCTAAGCTTCAATGTGATTAATGCATGAGATATGGGTATATCAATGTATTATGCCACATTAGGAAGGCACACCTCAAATTAGAGGACCCTTCCAAGACTAACCCCCAAGGACCCAAGTATGTTTGGGTACCAAAGCAAAGTGTTTGATATTGCAAGATAGGGACTCCTTCACCAAATTACCATCATGGAAAATCTGAAGGTGAATGGAGATTGCTAATGAAGAAGGGATAAAGTTTCAAATCGTTATTTGGTATCAAGGCATTGATACTAAACTTGTAATGTATTCCATATCCCTTATGTTTTTAACTTAATATATTTATGCATACTTTTAGGGGGAGTTTTATTACTTGATATATCTATGTGTTGACATATTTGATTTGATTTAATTTGATTGATTGTATATTGAGTTGAATCACATCATTTTGCATTTGAGGTTTTCTACATTTCAAATGTTCAAATCAAAATCATATACTTTATAATGGGGCCATATGAAAATTCTTAAATTTCTAGTCTCAATTTGTGTGTTCAAGCATCTTTTAAATGTTTGAATTATTTTACATTTATGTTTCATCCATTTATTTTTCTAATGTGTCATATTGTGATCAATTGTGCAAAAATACTTATGTTTGCTATTCAAATTTGAGTTTGTACAATTAACAAGTGTGTGGAAATTCCCTCTCATAATCCTCATTCTCTCTCTTATTCCCTACTATTCCTTTCTTTTTTATCTTGACAAAGGGTAAGAGATAATTGACTGAATATACAAAGAGGGAACAAATAAAAAAAGGAGATAAAATTGACAATGATTTTATTAGAATAACTAAGGGGGAGTACAAATTGAGGGGGAGCAATTTCATACTTATGATTTGAATCAATTCACAATCATTCTCTTAAGAGCACGCACAATTAATTCTTTATCCTTTGCATAGTCAATCTAGCTTATCAAAATCAAAAATGGGGAGATTGTTAGACTAGGTTATTCAAACATAAGTCAAAGCTCTCTTTTGATCTTGACAATATAGATTGAAAGTTCTAATGTCAATTTTAAGTGTTGTTTTTATAGTTTATAAGAGTTATCTTCAATGAAAGTCAAAATCTCTATATTTTTGAAGAACATCCAAATTCGCAGTTGGTATATCCCCTAAGTCACGATTGCAACATTGCTATAAGAATGGATGAAGCTAGGCTAGAGGAATTTGTAGGTGAATTTGCAGCCATGACTCAGCTGAAGAAGCCTTGGTTGAATCACAGAGGAATTCACAGTCTTAGTTGTGCCCACGACACAGTGATATCGCAACTGCGACTTTTGATAGTGGTTAGAATACAACAGCTACATTTTCATGGACAACCAATGGGCAGCTGACACGTGGACTAGCCGTTAGACACAAACAGGGCTTTTTATCAAGATTTTTGGCTCCACAATGGAATTAGAAATTCGAGACAGTGAAAGTGGAGTAAAGATCGTGACTTTCGCTTGACAAGCATTTAATGCTAAATCTGCCTAACACATCTTGGAGATTTGGGGATAGTTTTAGAGTAACGTCCTTTGGTGGATATGGGCTATAAATGCTCTACCAAACTGATGTTAATGCAAGAGAAGAATTATTGATAGTGTCAAAACTCTTGCAAAGTTAGTTCTCTACTTTAATTCCTTATTTGTACATAGTTTGGTATGAGCTTTAAACACCTTGTGTAGGTTTTGAGAGTGAGCCCTTTAATAAAAAACTCTTGTTTAGGTTTGCGAGTTAGCCTAATTGTAAAACTCTTATATAGGTTTAATGTTAGCCTTTGGAAAACACTTGTAAGGTTTGGTGTGAGCCTAAACATTAGGTTGAGTGTTATCCTTGGAATAACACTTGTATGGTCTGGTGTGAGCCTAAACACTAGGTTGAGTGTTAGCTTTGGGAAAACACTTGTATGGTTTGGTGTGAGCCTAAACACTAGGCTGAGTGTTAGCCTTAGGAAAAGACTTGTAAGGTTTAGTGTAAGCCTAAACACTAAGTTGAGTGTGAGCTTGTAAACCACTAGTGATTGAGTGAAACACCAAATTGGTGAATTGGGGAATGAATGTAAGGTCAGTTAATATCCAAACC
Source organism: Omphalea diandra (assembly GCA_949677035.1). NCBI lineage: Eukaryota > Viridiplantae > Streptophyta > Magnoliopsida > Malpighiales > Euphorbiaceae > Omphalea > Omphalea diandra. Next base: position 8,538 of record CATIWR010076897.1, on the reverse strand, counting down.
ACTATAAAACTCTTGTGTTCATTCTTCTCCTACTCTTCCTCTAATCTTTCATTTTTGTGAGCATCCTCCATAATCAAAAGTTCAAATCTACCAGCAATTAGGATCAAGTGCTTACCACTACGGTAAATGCCATAACTGTTAGTGACGGCGCAACTCTATTTCCTTATACTTGTGTAGCAACCAATGCCATGTTTTGAATGCACAATGATGGCAGGATGCTAGACTTGGCCCTTCAGGCCTCAGCCCAACAATCCCCCCTCCAGCACCTGCCAGCCACTTGCTATAGCAGTATGCCTTCTAGGGGATTTGAACCCGTGACCTGCTCTAATACCAATTGTTAGGATCAAGTGCTTACCACTATGCCAAAAACCATAGTTGTTAGCGAAGGCGCAACTCTATTTCCTTATACTTGCATAACAGCTAGCGCCACATTTCGAATGTACACTGGCGACAGGATGTTGGACTTGGCCCTCTAGGCCTCTGCCCAACACAAACTTTTCAATCTCCCATTAATTCAACCCTCATTCTTGGTGCACTAGGGCCAACAAGTGGTATAAGAGCCTCATCTCATTTCAAGGCTTAATTAGGTGAGAAAAGATCATTATACAAAAAAGAATCCATACCCATCTCAAGCCATATTTCAATGGATCCAACTATACTCACTGGAAGTATAGGACGGAAATATACTTAGACATTGATGTGCTGGATCTTTGGGACATCGTAGCAAAAGAGTGGAAACCACTTACGAAGGTGGCGAATGGAAGTAAAGAGTTTATCCTAAGAAAAGAATAGGTTGAAGCTCACAGGAGATCTAATGTAAGGAACAAGAGAGCTATGGCAATCCTTCTTAGTTCTCTATCAAGGAAAGAAATAGGAAAGGCCCAACATTGCCTCACAACTCATGGGATGTGGATGGCCTTAGAAAACTACTATGAGGCACTACTTTGGTGAAGTCCAACAGGTTAGAGATGTATGTGACTGAATAGGAGTTATTTATGATGAAAGAGAATGAAAGCATCATAGATATGATGAATAGGCTCCTTTCGATTATCATAAACATGAAGAAATTTGGAAGGATTCTCACCAATCATGAGGTAAACTAAAAAATTCTTAAATCTTTACATCTTAAGAAGTTTGGTGTCAGGGTTTGTAGCATCCAATAATCAAACCTAGAGATTAAGAAGATGCAAATTGATGTTCCCATATGCAAGCTTATAAATCATGAGCTATCCTTGAAGAAGGATGAAGAAATGAAGAAGATGAGAGGGTAGGAGACAAATCTGAAAAAAAGACTTTGGCTCTTAAATCTTCAATAAAAGAAAAGGAACCAAAGGTTGTTTCTAGTGAAGAAGATAGTGACAAAGAGAAGGAGAAGCTGACAATGCTTTCAGGAAGAACAAAGGAGCTAATAATGAAAAAATAAAAAAGAAGGAATAAATTTCAAGAAAGCAACTCTAAGCCTTAAGGAATGATTAGGTGAAGTCACATGCTATGAATGTGGCAAACAAGGTCACGTCAAGTATGGCTACCCTAAATTAAAGAATAAGAAGAAAGGGGATAAAGAGAAGAGGAAGATATTCAAAGCAATTTGAGATGATAACTTAAGTGAAGAGGAGGAAGTTGCGAACTTGTACTTCATTGCACATGATGATTCTTCAAATGAGGTAAGCTCTTCACCCCATTTTTGTGAAGAATATGATAAGTTAGATGATGTAGTTGATGACCTTTTAGAAGATCTCACTTTGAAATGTGACAAATACAAGTCACAAATGAAATCTTATAAGAAAAAATGCTCCAAACTAGAGGATGAATTTGAATCCTTAAACAATCTTACAAGTGAATTAAGGACTTCAAATGAATAACTTAAGAAATCTAATGAGTGTCTTTCTAAATCATCTTCTTCCCTAAACTCCTTAAGAAAGGAGAATAATTCTTTAAAGGATGAAGTAATAGAACTTAGAAATTCCATATCTAAGTTTCACAAGGAAAAAAAAAAAGCTTTGGATACACTTATTGTATCTCAAAGACCTTATTCTATTAGACATGGTCTAGGCTTCAATGGAGCCTCTTCATCTACATCTTCACTCATAACCTTCATTAGAGCCTCAACATCTCAAACATTGAGTATTGAGGTAGTTAGTGGGAAAAGTGCTCAAAGCACCAAGCCACCATTGCCCAAAGGCAATGGTAAGGCCTACCAAGGCTCAAAGCCTATCCTCAAAATGGCTAATCATGCATATACTTACACCAATAAACATGCTCACCCTAACATATGGAGAAAATTCACTTCTACACCCAACCATTCATGCTCATGCTTACACTCACATATTCATGGTATGAGAAATACCCCTACTCATACCAAAGCCATATATAGGAGGAAGATTAATAATACTAAACTCCAATGCCATTATTGCATAAAGTTTGGTCACATCAACATTCATTGTTATATTAGGAAGTCTCACCTTAAATTAGAGGATCCTTTTAGGCCTAACCCCCTAGGACTCAAGTATGCTTAGGTACCAAAACAAAAATGATTTATTTGTGTTGTGTAGGATTGTTTGGCAGCCACCAATGAAGTAAATGATTGGCAAGTGGATAGTGGATGCTCAAAGCATATGACGGGCTATAAGAAGCTATTCATGAGCTTAAAAGAGGAGGGTGGCAATGTAACTTTTTAGTAACAATGCCAAGGGTATGGTAATTGGCATTGACACTATTGGTAAGAATGGTTACTCTCTCATTGATAATGTTTTACTTATAGATGGTTTACAACATAATTTGCTTAGTGTAAGTCAATTATGTGATAAGGGTAATAAAGTCACCTTTGACCCTAGAGAATGTCGAATTACTACTTTAGCGGATGAAAAGGTAGTGTTTAAGGGTGAAAGGAATGACAATGCCTACCTAATTGACTTAGACTGTTTAGCTAACCAATCGTTCAAGTGTCTTGTGTCACTCAGCAATAAAGCTTAGCTTTGGCATAAAAGACATGGACATGTTAGCATAGAGCTCGTATAAAAGCTTATCAAAAGGAAAGCTAGTGGAAGGTCTTCCCAAGCTAAAGTTCTCTAAAGACAAGACTTGTGGACCATGCAAAATGAGAAAGCAACATCAATCCTTTTTCAAAGCAAAGAATGTTGTAAGTACATCTAGACCTCTCCAACTTATCCATATTGACTTGATAGGGCCTGTTAAGAGTGCTTATTTGGGTGGAAATTATTATGCACTTATCCTAGTTAATGATTACTCTAAGTTTACTTAGGTAACTTTTCTAGCTCATATGCATGACATATTTGATTCTTTTAAAAGCTTTGCAAAAAGAGTTCAAAATGAAAAGGTTTACTTCATTTCTTCTATAAAAAGTGACCATGGAAAAGAATTTCAAAATGAATCTTTTGAATCTTATTGCTTGGAGAATGAGATTTTTCATAATTTTTCAACTCTTAGGACACCACAACAAAATGGTATTGTAGAGAGGAAAAACAAAACACTATAAGAGATGGCTAGAATTATGCTTAATAAGTATTCATTGCCTAATTACTTTTAGGCTGAAGCTATCAATACTTCGTGCTGCATTGCAAATCATGTTTTCAAAAGACCCATTCTTAATAAAACTTCTTATGAGATTTAGAATGATAGAAAGCCTAAGTTGTCATACCTAAGAGTGTTTGGATGCAAGTGTTATATCTTAAATACCAAGGTTAATCTTAAAAAATTTGATTCAAAAACAAATGAAGAAATTTTCCTAGGATACTCCACCTCTAGCAAAGCCTATATAGTTTTTAGTAAGAGTTCTATGATTGTTGAAGAGTTTATGAATATTGTGTTTGATGAATCTAGTAAACTTGATCTTAGGAAAAGTTTTGTTGTTGATAATCTTGTAGGTGACTTTGAAAAATTGGAATTGTAGTCAACCACAAGAGAGATGGATAAAGACCATGATGATGGCAAGTCATCAAGAGAAGAAAAGGAATCCCAACATCAATAAGTGGAAACCTCAAATCAAGATCATTCCAAGGATTAAAGATTCTCCAAACATCACCCAAAGGACCTATTCATTGGTGATACATCTAAGGGTGTAAGCACTAGATCTCAACTTAATTCTTTAGATAATAATCTTGCATTTGTTTTTAATTTGTGCCAAAATCTATTGACGAGGCTATTGATGATGATGTTGGGTATTTGCCATGTAAGGAGAACTCAACAAAATTTTGAGAAATAATGTATAAGAACTTGTTCCAAGCCCTAAGGAACACCCTATTGTAGGTTGCGAGTGGGTGTTTAGGAATAAGTTAGATGAGCAAGGGTTCATCACTAGAAATAAGGCTATATTGGTTGCAAAAGGGTATAACCAAGAGGAAGGCATTGATTATGACGAAACCTATACCCACATAGCAATATTAGAGGCCATTAGAATTCTTTTAGCATATGCATGTCACATGAATTTCAAACTTTTCCAAATGGATGTTAAAGTGCATGCATTTTAAAATGGTGTCATTAAGGAGGAAGTTTATATTGAACAACCTCCTAGTTTTGAATCTCATATCTTTCCAAATCATGCTTTTAAAATGAATATAGTCTTGTATGGTTTAAAACAAGCTTTAATAGCTTATTATAAAAAACTAAGTTCATTTCTTTTGCAAAATGATTTTGAAAAGGGGAAGGTTGACATAACCATGTTTGTTAAAAAGCACAATCATGATACACTCATTGTGCAAATATATGTTGATGATATCATATTTGGTGCTACTAATGATTCTCTATATAAGGATTAAGTGTATGACTAGGGAATTTGAAATGAACATGATGGGAGAGCTCAAATTCTTTCTTGGCCTACAAATCAAGCAAATCAAAGAAGGGATTTTCATCAACCAAGCCAAGTACACAAAGGATATACTGAAGAAATTTGACATGGAAGGATGTAAAGTAGTAGTAAGGACACTAATGAGTGCTACCATCAAACTAGACAAAGATGAATCGGGCAAGTCTGTTGATGAGAAGAGATATCAAGGTAAGATTGGTTCTTTACTCTTACTGCTTCTAGACTCGACATCATGTTTAGTGTATGCATATGTGCTAGATTTCAATCTTGCCCTAAGGAATCACATTTTAATGTTGTTAAAAGGATTTTAAAATATTTACATGGCACATTGAATTTTGGTTTATGGTATCCTAGATATTTATCAATTAGCCTTAAAGGTTATTCGGATACGAATTATGTTGGTAGTCTTCTAGATAAAAATAGCACTTTTGGAACTTGCAAATTCATAGGAGAATGCTTAGTGTCTTGGTTTAGTAAAAAGCAAGTTTTGGTTGCATTATCCACTACCGAAGCAGAATATGCAGCAGCGGGTTATTATTGCACCCAAGTCCTTTAGATGAATCAATAGTTAAAGGATTATGGCAAAGTTGTTGATCATATTCCCATCAAATCTGACAACACTAGTGCAGTAAATCTTTTAAAGAATCACATCCAACACTCTAAAAGCAACCATATAGATATTAGGCATCGTTTTCTTAGAGATCATGTCAAAAATAATGATATAGTGTTGGAGTTTATAGACACTAATCATCAACTTGCAGATATTTTCACCAAACCTCTAAATGAAGAAATGATGAACTTCATTAAAGAGAGATGGGAATGATTGATGAAAGCTCTTTGAAGTGAAATTGGATTTTTAGAATGCTCTTTGTGTGATGTATTATTCTTGAATGATTGTTTGTTGTACGTGATCAATGTGTAGTATACTTCTTTGAATGTCATAATTCTTTATGCAATTGTGCCTCTTTATGCCTATTTGCATGAATCAAACATTAATATATTAAATGGATCACAACTTAGAAGGTCAAATCTTATCTTTTCATGTTTACTTTTCTTACCTTATAATTTACAGTCACTACTCCTTGTTTAATGGTAGTGATTTACAGGTACTTCTCAATATGTCTATCACCCATCAATTCATGGTCGTTATTTTCAATCTCCATTGCGGATTTTTTTAAAATTTGAAAGTATTGACATTTGACCATGTCAATTTTCAAGGAACTTTTGTTTGTTACTCAGATATATTGTAATTAGCGGTCGCAAATTGCAGTTTGCAATCGCAAATCTGAGTAACTGCCAAACACTAATTTGACGGCCAACCGATGGCACCCCCTTATTGAAAGCATTTTTGGCTTTTCTTTTTTACCATTTCAACATCTTTTCTTGGCCTCTTTAAACCCTTATAATAGTGTTTTAACTCACATTTGCAAAATTACTTCATCTCTCTTTGTTCTTACACCTTAAATCTTCTTTATATCTTATTTCATCTCCAATGGCTCATAGGAAAACCTCTATAGTAGAAAAAGGGAAAGCAATAGCCCAACCATCTGGTCCTCCTACCCTTCACATATTAAAAGGGAACACCAAGGAAGAAAAGGACCGTTATAAGGCCAATTCCTCTAAGATCATCCAACTAAATAAAATTTCCACATCATTTCTCCTTGAATCACTTGGAATCAAGGATGAAATCCATGTTTACCTTTCTAATTTGGGCTGAAATGAATTCATCTTTCGAGACAAGCCTGATTACGAAGAAATAGTATGGGAATTCATATGCATAGTGACCTTGAGTTGTAGAACAAAATCATGAACAGGACAATATAGGTTGATATTTAGGGCTTTTAGGGATCCATTTTTTTGTTAACCTTGGAACAACTATCCAATCTCTTCAATCTTCATGTGGGAGATGACATTTTGTTCATCATCTTCACACTTGACATTATTTACTCCTAGTTTTGGTTTGAAATTTCTATCGAGACCAAATACGAACCAAAAATCTCTCTAGCCAAATATACATGAATCCAACCCAACTAGCTTCTTTATCGTATCATCACCTTCTTTATCAATGCAAAAGGTGATGAAAATAAGAAGGTCTCCTCAAAAGACCTAGCCTTTCTCTTCTGCTTAACCAAAAATAAACCTATCCAAACTGGATGGTACCTTGTGGATCAATTGATTCATATGAGCACTAAGCTAAAAAGCCAATTTCTTTTACCCTCTCATGTAATTGCTATATATCGTTATGTAAATACACTAACTGAGGAAAATGAAAATTCCTCACCAAAAAGTATTAGCCATCCCATAACTTTCTAGACTTGCCTTACCTTATCAATGCTAAGGCTAAATACCCTAATTCCTGCACTTACACCATGGGTGTATTTGGGGCTAAGAAGGTAGAAACTTTTTAAGCCTCAAAAAGGAAAAGACTAGTCATTAAAGAGGGTGCTCAATTTATTCCACCTTCCTAACCAAAGCCCACAACCAATCCTCTACAATATCTTTATCCTTTATTAACAAGAAGCAACACAAAGTTATGAGGATGATCAAGAGAAGATTTCTTATACTCTCCCACCTCTATAGTGATTTGGTGGATCTTCACGAAAAGGTGGGTGCTACTTTTTGCCATCTCCCTGATTTTGAGGATTGGGAAGACATTCCTAAAGAAGAGGATGACTAAAAGATTAAAGAAGGTGATGAAGCTCAAGGTGGAGGAGCAAATGAATAAATTGATGATGAAATAAACGATGATAGTACTCCAATATTCTAGCTTGTCCTTCGCTTTTTAGTGTTTTGTTTTTTTCTTTTTGTCTCAATGTTTATGTATAAGATGTGATCCCACAGTTGTTAATGAATAAAAGTGTTGTTTTTTCTTTGCAATTGTTACTTCTAATTTATGTGATTGCTATATACTTGTTTCATATACTTATTTTTTCTTTGTTATTGGATTAGGTTAGTTAAACCTATGTCAAGCCTATTTCATCTTAACAATGGAGATTGATTAGTTCTAATGCTTTAAGTAAGTGTTATTTTATAGATTATGAGATTTATTTTCATTAGAAGTTTGATAGAAGTCAAATTCTCGATCTTTTAGAAGAATATCCAAATTCACAGTCGGTATCCCTTAAATCGCCATCGCAACATTGCTATTAAGATGGACGGAGATAGGCCAGAGAAATTTACAGGCAAATTTGCAGTCGTAACTCAGCCGAAGGAGCATTAGTTGATTCACAAAGGAATTTGTAGTGGCATTCGAGTCAGAGGTTGCGATCGCAAATTTCATTATAACAAAGGAGGAAACCAAAACCATAGACATAACACATCAAGTGTCTAAGCAACTGCTAGAAATAAAAAATTGCAAGGCCGAAGATTTGGTCATGACCACGACTTAAGAAGTTGTAGTTTCCTCACCAAACAAAGGAATTTTTCTATCTTAGTAGTGCTCAAGACAAAGCTAACTCACGACCGTGACTTTTAAGAAGTTGGCTGAACATAACAACTATATTTCTTGGACAACCAATGGGTAAAGGGCAAGTGGACTAGCGTTAGACACAAAACGGGGTTCTCTATCGTGATTTTCTACTCCTTAGTGTAAATTGGAAATTATCTACCACAACATGGTAGTAATGACCACGACTTTCGCCTGATAAGCATCTAATGCAAAATCAACCTAGCACAACTTAGAGATTTAGGGATAGTTTTTTAGTAACATCTCTTTG
>CATIWR010076895.1:0-18185 GCA_949677035.1 Omphalea diandra | reverse complement strand
TCTATATTAGTGACACACACACACACATATATATATATATATATATATATATATATATATATATATATATATATATATATATATATATATATATATATATATATATGTTAGAGAATTACAAATTTCAAAAATTGAACTAGTATTTAGTTTTATAAAGAAATATTATTTATTTGATTAATCTTTATAATTTAAGGTTAGTCTTATTATTTTATAGAAGTTTTATTTTATTTTATCTCTAAAATTTTTTTCTCCAATTAGCCACTTTTATATATAGTATAGAATATAAATAATCACAAATTTCAAAGGTTAAACTAATAATTAGTTTTATAAAAAAATATTATCTATTTAATTAAAATTTATAATTTAATATTATTATTCTCTAGTTAAAAAAACTTTATATCCCTTTATGTCCAAAATATTTTTCTAGTTAGCCAGTTTTATATATAGTATAAATTTTAAATAATGACAAACTTCAAAGATTAAACTAATAATTAGTTTTATAACAAAATATTATCTATTTAATTAAACTTTATAATTTGAGGGTATTATTGTCAATTTTAAAAATTCTATATCTTTCTATGTCCAAAAAAGTTATTTTCAATTATCCACTTCATAAATAATACAGATAGTTTTTAAATATTAAAAATAAAATAAATTACCTTAGAAGATATAAATATTTGTATCCATTATTTAATTTTTTTTAAATAATCTCAAATTTAAATGTTGAACAAACAATTCGTTTATAAAAAAATATTATCCATTTATTTAAATTTATAATTTAAGGTTGTTATTGTTAATTTAAAAAATTTTGATATACTTTCATGTTTAATAAAGTTTTTCCTAGTTAGCGACTTGTATACATAATATGGATAGTAAGCTTAAGGCTAAATCAATTACTTCTCATACAAAAGAATATATTCAAGGTGCTATTGGACCATAAAATAGTTATATATTTTATTTTGTTACATTTATAACAAAAAAAAATATTGTACCGAATTTGCACTTCAAATTAAGGTTGTATTAATATGTTTAAAAGTTTTACATATAATTTGATTAATTATTATTTTATTTACAATTATTATATTATATAATATCATTATGCTTAGGTCAACATTTACTCATATTCGCTATTCTACCAAGTTCTTATGCTTAAATTGAAAATATAAATTCACTATATATATATATACATATTTATTTATTTATTTATATATTTGTGGATGTTATTTATTATCCTTGCCAAACCTCAATAAAGCTTAGTTGGGAATAAAAATGGAATAGGATTGTTATGGATTTTGGAAGCCTTACGGCTATCTATTCCCTATTAATGGTCACGATCTAAGTGGCTCATGACAAGTTATTTTAAATAATCATACATTTCAAAAATTGAGTTAACAATTAGTTTATAAAAAAAATATTATCCACCTAATTAATATCTATAATTTAAGGTTATTATAGTCAATTTAAAAACGTTCTATACACTTTTATGTCAAAGTTTTTTTCTAGTTAGTCACTTTTATACCTAATATAGATAGATAGATATAAATATCTTTTTTCTAGTTAGCCACTTTTATGTTTAGTATAGATAGATAGATATAAATAGCTTTTATTGCAATTATTTTAAATAATCACAAATTTCAAAATTGAACTAATAATTTAATTTATAAAGAAATATTATCCATCTAATTAAAATTTATAATTTAAAATTATTATTGTCTATTTACAAAATTCTCTTCTTTTATGTTCATAAAAGTTTTCCCTAATTAGCCACTTCTATATATAATATAGATAAAGATCAATCTCTTTAAGATGTCATTAGGTCCTTTTTCCTATTAAGTTATTCATTTTTCTTCTTTAACCAGGTTAGGCCTGAGTTCCTCTTCTTTCCTAATAAGTAATGAAAAGTAAAATTTTTCATTAGTAAAATATGATTTTCCATAGTGAAAGGGTTAAAGTCGACTATAACCTTTTTCACTTGTCCATTTTTGCAATATTTGAAATATTGATAGGTTATGGATGGAACAATACTATGATGATGAATTTAGGGACACCTTGAAAACACATTATAACTTGTGTTTCGCATCAATGATGTGAAATATGACACTTCACTCTAAATCGTTAATAAGCAAATAAAGTTAGACTTTGCCTATAGCTTTTTGTCTGCCCTCGTTTAATCCTTAAACCATTAACTAGCTTTTAAAGAGTTCATCCATACCTAGAACAAGTTTTTCTGTGGTTTTGATTAGTTGGATGTGAACAATAGATCCATCATCTATTAGGATTATGTTAACTTTGTGCTCTCAAATGTATTCCATGACAAAAAGTAATTGGTTGTGAAATTTAAAACCTAGTTAGTGTTCATCGTTTATGAAACTAATATTTTTAGCACGTGCACAAGTTGCTTGAGGGTTGTATGTCTTTGTTTCTCCAATATATGGTTTACCATCTAATTCTTCCACTCCTTCAGTTTGACAATATAAAGCAAAAGGACAAGGCTTTTCTATGAACTTTTTAGGCATAAAATCAACTAAGGTAATTGGCACCTTTAGCTTTTGATGAAGAAGATCACCACTTGAGGGTAAAATGGTAGAATTTCTATCCTTCCTTAATTTTTTTTTTTAAAGTTTTGGTAGTATTATAGACTTTTTTGACTTTTTTAGCACCATTTCTTATTTAAGATGAGGTCTCTATTTAGGACCATACATCTTTTGACTCCTTTTTTTTTTTTTTTTTGAGTGATGATAGTGCATCCATTATTCTTTTATATTTATATTAATAGTCATTAATTCAATTAAATATAATTTTACATAATGAATTATAGTAAACTAATTTGACTAATTAAAGTTAATTATACTATTGTTTATTAATATTTTTAATTTTAAATTGTATAGAAGAAAAAATACCAAGTGATCACCTAATAAAATTTCATACACACACATATATAATAAAAGAAAAAAACTTTTATTTCTTAAAATTATTAATCTATTGAATTATTTTGTTTACAATTACATAAATATTGACATATTTTCTCAATTTCTTTTACTTTTTCAATTCATATGTTAAAGAAAAACATGTAAATTTTATTGAAAAAAGACAAATTGCATAAATTTTAACATAATCACTACAAAATTCAAATGATAAATATTTTTTTATTTAAAAAAGGGATAAAAAGTAAATTCTATTTTCAATAAAGCTTCCTCCACTTGATTTTTCAAATGGAAATAATTTAATTATTTTCTTGGCCTCACAATATAATGAAGGGATATCTTTCTTTTTTAGATTTTCTCCAACTAAGTTAATGTTTATTGGAGCTATTTTGAGTATATCAAATATTTAAAAGACTTCTGATTTATAAGCTATACTTATTGGTTTTATAGTTTTTTTTAACACTTTAACTAGTTGAGATTTTATAATTTCAAATGAAATATATATATATATATATATATATATATATATATATATATATATATATATATTAATTTCAATTTGATTTTTTATTTAAAATTTTTAAATCAAAATTGACTGGTCAATTTTTAATGGTATTCCTAGTTTATTAATTAAATCATGATCACCCTTAGTTTAAGCCATCATAATGAGGAAAGAAATATGTGTTTGTGTGTGTGTGTATTGTGAGCACCTTGAAGTTTCACTTAAATAAGTGAAATCTTGCTTGCTACTTCATCCTTTTATCGACTGACTGGGCATTGAGAGGATGCAGGTTTTACGTTAGTAATAACTCTAAACAATGGCACATGATTGGATCAACAAGGGATCCTTTAGAACTTGTGCAAGCTCAAAACTTTTTTTTTTATCTAGATGATGATCAATGAGGGACCAAGGTAGGATAACAATTTGGTATCATCCCTATAAGATGTGGAGTTGCCATCTAATTTTGGTTGGAATAAGAATTTAGGCAAGGCAAAATCTAAACCTAAAGGCCTAATTCATCTTTACCCCATCAAAGATCAGGTTTAGAAATTAGGTATGGCTTGGGAAAGAGGTTAGGCACCCTAAACTGCTCAAATATTAGATCCAGCCTTCAAGCATTTTTTATTCATTTTTACCATTTTAACCATATTGTTAATTAGTTTGGTTAACATTCATAAACATGTTCCTATAACAATCCAATCAATCATATCAAGTCATTAATAATCTTAAAAGGACGGGCCCCATGCATCATGGCATATAGTGGAATATGCATGTTAACCACATCATGCATTTCAAAAGGGAATGGGATTCATGCAATATAACATAGGGTGGAACATGTTTACATCATTCGTATATATAAAACTTGGTAATGGCCACTAAGACCACCACTTATAACCAAAGCAAGATAAGCATCTACACTTAAAAAAGCACACAAGTTAGTAGTCATGAAAGCAAATAGAAAACATCAAGGCAAATAAACAAGGTTCATGTATGCATCTCAGTATGTCTCTAAGTAAAGGGACCTAAACATATTTTGAAGTCTATAATTAGAACAACCTAACATCACAAGGACCAAATTGCATTAAAGCATCAAACATGCAAAATATGTAAGTTATTAGACAAGGGAAATCATAAACATGAAATGCAATGGCACTATGGAGGATATTGATGACCTAGGGCAAAATCATGAAAAGAGGGTTCCTAAGGTCTTTGAACTCTTTTCATCATTGCTCTAAAAAAACTTGGCACCCATACGCATCACTAACCATTAAAAAGGTTAGGATACTAATCAACAAAGTGTGAATCATAAGATTAAAACACACACTTAGTAATATTGTAAAAAATGTAATCGAAATGCTACAAACCATGACATAGCTTTCAAGATCTTAGGAATACTCAATTCCTTACTTAATCATAGCCAAATTTGAAGTTAAAATGGAGATTTAAATACCCTATTGAAGCACAAAATGAATAAACACAAAGTCTTGATGCATAAGAATCCATTTAAAAAAAAAAAAAAAACCTTCCAACTTGGCCACTGTCCTATTATGTGGTTGAATAAAGGGCTTAGGTCATAAGAGCTACCCTTATTATGGTAAATGAACTCCTATGGTTCAAAGAAAATATTTTAAAAAATAGAAAAATTCGAATGAGAAATAAAATAAAGTTTCATTATATTCTTAGTCGAAAGTAAGCTTTATTTGGGGCATGTATAACCCACATGGATGGCTACACATACTACATAAAGTTTGCATAACCCTTTAAGATTAGGTTTTGAAAGGAAAGAAGAAAAGAGAAAGGAAAAGAATAAGAATAAAAATGGAGGGTTCTTACATGCTCCTGGCATGTGATCTTACCCTCATAGGCTCACTATGTTAATCTTACCCTCGAGAATACAATGGAATGCTTGGGAATACAAGGCAAAGGGCTTTGTTCTACCTTGGTGTTAAGTGTTTGTAAGTTAAAGTTTGTATTTTTTGTGTAAATGAGTATTTATAGAGAGAATTTGGTAGAATTTCCTTATAGTTATCTAAGCCTCCTCTTCCTCTTCCAATGTTATATGATTTATAAAATAAAAAGGGTGCACCAGAGCTTGAAATGGCCCTAGTTGCATGATGTTTGCATCCAATTACAAAGAAGGCCATGAAAGTTTTAGAATTAGGGTTTCTTAGAGGTTTATAAAGCTAATAAGTTGGTCGTACAACCCTTTTACATGGTTGTGCAGCCATAAGGTTTAAAAGGACATTATTATAGAATCTTATAAGGGCTAGGGTTTAAGGAATACCTATATAATGAAGTATAGGGTTGTATAACCCACTAAACTTAGGCTGGCAATCTTGGGCTATTAGCTTTTATGGGCTTAGGCTTGGTTTTTGGGTCTGATCCAAGGCTTCTTAAGGGCTTGCTCTTATTCCTTTTGCAATTTTCCTTGCATTCTAGAGAATAATTCCATTAATTTTCATCATCGAGCTTGCATCCTAGGGCCTAGAATTTAGTGCTTACAATTTGGCCCCTAGTTTTATGGGGCTTGAAAATAACATTTGAGAAATGAATATTTAAATAAGACTCAACAAGGTAGTGTAGCAAATGTAAACACTAAGGAGGATACAAATGATAAGGTGCTTTAGTAACTCTTCGAGTAGGTTATAAAGCTTGTCCCGACAGTTTTCTAGTAGGTACCAATGTGTTTGGTATGCCTCAAATAGCTTTTAAGCAAGTATTAGATGTTTAGTAGCTCTTTAACAAGTATTAATTAGGTTATAGTAGCTCTTATAGCAAGTACTAGTGTGTTCTATGTGCTTCACATAGCTCTCAAACAAGTGCTAGTTGTTTCAACAACTCTCTAGAAAGTGGTGATTAGGTTTTAGCTAGTCTTCCAATAGGTACCAATGTGTTCTATGTGTTTCCATAAGCTCTCAAGTAGGTATTGGTTGTCTCAATAGCTTTCTAATAGGTAGATACTAGTGTGTTTTATGTGCTTTCAGTACTTCTCTAGTAGGTACATGTCTAACTATGCATTTGTTGTCATTTTTTGTAGTTACTAATGTTTTTGAATCTTTGGAAAATGTCTCAACCCTTTGGTTCGGGATTCTAGCTCAAGGATGGCCCTTAAGGATGATATTAGGTCATATGTACCTTTTTGGTGCACTTGGGTGTCTTCCGATTTCTATATATTTTTCTAACCTTTTAGGAAGAAATTCATATTGTTATAGTCCCTCTGGCTATCCGAGAGATGCATTCTTACTAGAAGAAGTGGGATTGGGCCCAAATCCTAGGAGTAGTACCTCTAGGAAGTATGGAAGGTTATAAGAATATGAATCTTCCTCTGAAAATCCTTTTGGCATCTTTAGGGAGGTTAATTTTGTCATTGAAATGTATTTTGGTAATTTAGTTGATAATTCAAAAGGTTTGATTTTGCTTTTTAAGCTTTAGTGATGCTAAAGGAATTTTGGTAATTTTTTTTAGAGAGGTTTATCTTTTCCCTTTTTTCTTTGGCTTTGCTAGTTTTAGTAGGCTGCACAAATGACTGAGTTATATGTATAGCCAATTTAACAATGCAGTTTTCATAACATGGGGGAGTGGTTTGTACATACCATAACTACTTCTCTCATATACGGCTTATTAGTAGACCTATGACTTATTCACATTGATCGTCTCCTTCTCTCTACTTTCTCTCTCTAAAAACTCACTAAACTTAGCTTTCTTAGATTCCTTTTACTTTTGGTTTTCCACAATGGCCAGTTGCGACAATAATGAGATGTTCAATATACTAGAGGAGTTTTTGTTTTTGTTTTTTTTTGATAAGGAGGCTACAATTTACAATACCCTAGAGCAATTACGATTGGCATGTGGCTTTCATAGGGTGAACCCCTCGATGAAGGCAACCCTAAAGATCATCCATGTAGGTTTTGATTCATGCCACAATAGGCCAATAGTCTATAATCTGTATTGTTATCTAGCAGGAGCTGCTTCGGGAGTGGTAGGCTTTTCCCCTACTTTTTTCTTATTGTTTTGAATTTTATTTTATTTATCACCTTTTCGTTCGATACTATAGGCTTTAGTCATCGCCCTGGAACATACTTTATGTACACAAATATTAGGATAGCTTTAAAAATATATAGTGTTAGTTTTAAGACACTTACCTTTTATTCTTGGAGAATTTCATTTTGCTATCTGCCTATTAATTGGTCATCTCAATTTGTGTGTCCTATATCTTTCTTAGGAACTTACACAATATTATTAAAATTAATTCATGGAGTAACCTGTGAGGATTTAAAACGTACCTATAATTATTTATTTATTTATTTATTTCTATGGATTCTCATGTTGATGCTAAATTGAGTTATGTTCATCATGTGATACTTCATGCATGATTGCTAAATCACACTAAGGACTCTTGCAAGGATTTACTATAATAAATAATTTTTTACATAGTTTACAAATTTTCCCATTATGATTAGGGTTGATTGTTCTATGCCTTTTCAAATTTTCTCAAATTATCCAACCACATACACATTATGAAACACATACAAAATGTTATTTTATTATCTATGGAATTAAATATTTATCTTCCTTATATTACTATTTTTTGTTACTTTGGTTTGTGTGTCTAGGGCTATTTATGGCTTGAGGTCTTTCTTTATTTGCTCCTCCATTTTTATTGTGTGAATATTGAGTGTTTGTTGTTCTTCTTTATTTTGTTAATTTCCTTTTAAGGATGATGTCACCTTTTAAGGCGACATCTCCTTCCATAAAAGATGTAGAGTAGTGGGCTTAGTTGGGGCATAGTTTCATGAGTTATATTCTTAGGTGGTGGTCTACATGGATTAGACTGAACTAATGCTTTTCTTGCAAATAATGCGAAGAAGACTCCTTAGATCAATTCCACAATGAACTCAACATTGTTAAGCGGTGGATGGACAATACTCATACTTTCCACTTGCTACTAATTGGGGAGGTCACTATCATGCCAAACAACTTCACTTACCTAATCAATATTTGCTTTGCAGCCATCCCCATCCCTATTAATTCTAGTGTGCATGAGTTAATATTTTAAAGGGAATTATATTCTTTGGCTTTAGCCTATGTTCCCTAACCAAGGGGAGCCTATCCTTCGAGTAATTTAGTGTAAAGGCTGAAACTCTTGTCTTCACTAATGATAGCTCATAGGAGGTGGTGGATCAATGTGCTTAGTTCTTCCTACTCTATTCGTTTTTAGGGACTTTATTCTTGAACTCATCATATACTAAAAAGATTTTCTTGGTGCTAGTGCTAGAGGACTTAGGACTTATCCACCATTTCAACTGGGAATTCATGGCCTTGGCATTCCTGTATCAGTACTTGGATAGATGTAGCTAGGGTTTCTCTTACATGTGTGGTGCCTGATAGGTGTTCATTATGAGTATTTCTTGTACCTTTTGACTTTATCTATTTATTCCTTTCCAGTTGTTTTGAATTGACATTATGCTTTATTGATAGTCCTAGGCTGTGGAGTTATATCTATTATAAGGTAATAACCCTATGCCTAACATGGAGGGCTACTATTCCTAGTTCACCAATTGGAGCACCGTTAGTCAGAGTGAGTCCTTAGTAGAGCTTAGGCACACATGCGAGAACACTTTTACCTTAAACTAGGTACTGCCATCCTGTAAAAGAGACCATCATTAGTTTAGTGTATTACTTTGTTGTTTTTTTCGATTTTATACTCATAGTGGTTGTTTGTCCTCATTATAATTGTGATTAGACAGAAGGGGCTTACAGACACCTAGCAACTAAAGGTAGAGGTAAAAGGCCTTTCGTATGGGTGATGCTTACTAGTGAGCCCACTTTGCATGAGTGACATTTGAGAGAGTTGATCTCAGGTGGCATGATAGGCTAGATGCTTGAACCGTTCTTCAGTGCTTGCCCTCAAATATGGTTTGTGTTGCTAATATGATGAGGAAATAGAGATATTGGTAGCCATAGAATTCATGTTAAGAGGCATCTATCTAAGCATTTTTGAGGCATAAGGCATATGAGATAATGGTCCTACATTATGATGTTCGATGGATGATTGCTCATATTGAGAGTAACCCTACAGAGCTTGTACTTACTACCTAAGGTCGCAAGAGAGCCCATACCTATACTTATAAGAATTGGAGCCCATTGTGGTAAATGAGCTAGATCTTATGCCGAACAATAAAGTGGAGTCCTACATGTCATCCTTGAATGGGTTGATGATGTCGCTGCAAATTAACCAACCAGCTTGCACATTTGAGCAAGCTGACATAACCCACGTGAGTACCTTTTATTTACATCCTTATGTCACTTATTATAGCTAGAGTTTTCATTGCTGAAATGTCTTTTTCTCTCCTTGCAGATTCCTCATATCCAAACTGAGACCATAGTAGACCTAATCGCTACTTTGACAAAGGTGTTGACATAGTAGACCTAATCGCTACTCTGACAAAGGTGTTGACATAGTAGACTTAATCTATGTAGGTTAGTAATAATTAGTAATGTATATAAAACATATATTCATGCTCATGATTAGTGTTCTAACCATCATAGCCCTTATACATGCAAGAAATGATCCAGTGCCTGACCTAGGAGATCAGAGGTACAAACCAATGTTTGATGATAGTAAAGGCCCATATCGAGATGATGGTTGGGGCGGTGGTCGAGGACTTTGATGAGTATATGGCTACAGATGGGGAATGTGGAGATGAAACAGAGGAGACTGCATCAAGGAGCAAAAGAGATTGAGCCTGTCTAACATTCTTTACAATTTAGTTTTTTTTCTTTTTTTTTTTTTTCACTTTGTTAGACAATTTTTTTTATGTCTTTTAACATAGGATTAGAATTCTTAGA
This sequence comes from Omphalea diandra, assembly GCA_949677035.1. Lineage (NCBI taxonomy): Eukaryota > Viridiplantae > Streptophyta > Magnoliopsida > Malpighiales > Euphorbiaceae > Omphalea > Omphalea diandra. The sequence goes on along the minus strand of CATIWR010076895.1, from coordinate 7,910 downwards.
TATACTGAGATCATTCTACCTCTATTTTGCTAAACTCTAGAATTCTTCTTTTTAGCATGAATGCATGATTTTGATTCTAGCCTCAATTTTGTCTATCGAGTGTATGGTTACATTATTTTGTTACCCTTGAACATACTTATGCCTTTCAAAATAGGTGCTGAATGATTTTCATGCCTAAAGTTTGAAGAAAACTTTGCTTGATTTTTCCCAAAAAAATTGGTTTGTACAAACCACTAAGTCATTTATATAGACCAATAATAGTCTATACAGACATCTTAAGTGAGCTCTACAGCCATGTACAACTATTTACAGTTGTCAAGCATTAAGCACATTCTCTTCCTTTTATAAATACCCATTTATGATTCTCTTCTTCAAATCCATCCTTTCCACTCTCCTAACCATGGCTAGAGCATTTTTAAGGTCTCTCCTATCCCCCGTTTGGTTTGATCTACCTTGGGTAGGTCTTGAGGCTCTCTATTGCCTCTTATCTATCCGTTTGTACATGGATTTCCTGTAGGTGACATGTGACTGGTGGGATTCTACTACCCACTTTGAAAACTTTGAGATATGCCCCTATTCAAAGAATTTAGTGCCATCCTATACTTGGATCATGGCTGCATGGGTTACCCATATGTTCAAAAGATGATGGAGTTGTTTGATTTGTGATATGATGAACTGCCTAGTGAAGAGAATTTCTTATGACTCCTTTTCTCACTCTTTACCCTTCTATAGGTCAAGCTCGAAGAGCTCAGGACTGAATTGTGGTGGTCATTTGGATACGGGAATTGCTTTTACAAATGAAAGGCAGTTAAATAGATCTGCAAATTTTACCATTCTTCAAGGAAGCTAAGTTGAGGAAAACTCTTGTCCCAATGATCTTGGCCGAGACGATTGTGGGTATGGATAAAGTGGCCCTTGGTATTAATGATTCTTTTTTTAGAAGCCCATTGTTGCTTTAGGTATGAATATCTATTGCAGCCTATATTTCTATTATTTATTATTATTATTATTATTATTATTATTATTATTATTATTTATTGCCTTAATTTTTACTTGGATCACCCTTATGAGTTTTAAATCTAGTGGACTACTCATTTTTTTTCTTAGATCTCCCTATTGAGTTTTCAACCTAATGAGTTTTTTTATAAATGGCTACAAGAGAAGCTAGGCTTTTTCTTCTCCCATAATGCACACAAGACTTTATTATCCATAACATCACTTGAATTATCAATTGTTAAGACATGCTGGCACTAAGGTTGAGTAGACTAAGTGGATGTCTCACATCATTACTTTTGACATTTGTTAGACTTGTCCATTGTGAAGACGCTCCTAAGTTACTTTGAAGTACGATGGGAACTATATGATCATCCTTGCTTTAGCATTCAACACCTTTTATGACGTGTTTAGAATGCGTTGCCAAATAGGGCTCCTAAGCAAAGAGTAGACTTCCTTTCCTTTTTTATTAAAGTTTCATTGTCCTAGCATTTCTAGGATAGTTAGGTATACATGGGCTAATCACCATATTTATGACTTCTTCACTAGTATAGATTCCCGCCCCTGAGGATGCTCACTACATGGCATGGCTATGCATTTTAAAATTGTAAAGTTCCTTCCATCTTATCAAAATAATAACTGTTGGACTAGGGTAGTTAACCCAAGTCTTGGACCTCTTTTGATCTTAACAAAAGAGATTGATCATGTCTAATGTTTCAAAATTAGTGTTGTTTTGCAACCCTTTTGTTTTTATCTAAGTTGGAAGTTGGATGTAGCACAAAATCTGTAAAGTATGAAAAATGTCTTCTAAATCACGATCGCCACCTTGGATTCGCGATCGTGATTCATTAGAAGACTTGCAAGAACTCAGGCAAGAGAAATCGCGAAGTCTTTTCTCAGCCACAATTCATCCAAACGATGGTGTCAAAAATTGGCAGATGAATTCATGGTGTGTGGCACGCCCGAGTCTCGATCGCAAATTTCACAGTAACTCAAGAGGGAAGCAAGTCCACAATCACAGTGTGACAAGTGTCCCAGCTATCCGTTGGAAGTCAATTTTCGCAGAGGCATCTTGTTGGCAGCGACAACAAATCATGAGAAAGAAGATGACCATCTTCGACAGATGAATTCACATCCTTTTTTCGCGGCTTTTACAAGAATGATCGCAACCATGACTTATGAAAGTAGGTGAAAGGCAACAACTATATTTTCCTGATGAACTAATCAAAAGCTGCCACATGGACTAGCCGTTAGATACAAACAAGATTTTCCTTTAAGAATTTGGATTTCATGACTGCTAATGAGTAGTAGCGATCACAAATTGAGACTGTCAAGCATTTAATACAGAATCTGTCAAGCATGTCTCAAAGATTTGATGAGCTATGATCTGCAACGTCTCTTTGGTGAAGTTTGGGTATAAATACTCCACCAAACAACCATAAATAGGGTTGCTAAGAAATTTATTACAAGTAATTAAAGCTCTCAATCTTTACTACTCATTTTCTTCAATTTTCTTTATGAAATTGTAAGTGTTAGGTGTGAGCATTAAACACCAAGTGGTAAGGTTGTAGTGTGAGCCTACAAAAACAATTCAAGATAAGTTTAAGTGTGAGCCTAGTGAAACACTTGAGTGAGGTTGTGTGTTAGCCTAAAAACACATCATCAAAACACAAGTTGTACAAGTTGGGTGTGAGCTTGAAAACACCTTGAGATAGTGAAATACCCAATTGGTAAATTGTGGAGTAGACGTAGGGTTGATTATACCTGAACCATTATAAATCATTGTCTCCATTCTACTTATTCTTCTTCCCTTCTTCTTTGTTTTTGAAGCTTTTATACACCAATTCAACCCCTTTTTTTGGTGCTAAGGGACAATAAGTGGTATCAGAGCTTGGTTTTCACAAATCAAACCTTCATTGGGTGAAACAAGATCATGGCATAAGAGGCAATCTACTCAAACCTAAGGCCATATTTTGATGGAACCGACTATAAACATTGGAAGTATAGGATGGAGATCTATCTTGACATAGATGTGGTGGACCTTTGAGATGTGGTAATCAAGGAATGGAAGCCTCCTACCAGAGTTGTGGATGGCAATGAAGAATTAATCCTAAGGGATGAATGGGTTAAAGCTCACCGGAGTTCAAATGGCAAGAATAAGAGGAAAATGACCATTCTCCTAAGCTCACTTTCTAAAGAAGAGATTGGGAGAGTGCAACATTGTCAAACCGCAGATGTCGTATGGAAGACTCTAGAGAACTATCATGAAGGCACAACTCTAATGAAGTCAAGCTGTTTAGAGATGTATGTCACCGAATGGGAAGTCTACATGATGAAGGACAATGACAACATCACATAAATAACTAGTCGACTCTTGTCCATAGTCACTAATATGAAGAAGTTTGGAAGAGCATTCACAAATTATGAGGTAAACACCAAAATCCTTAAAACTCTTCCATTTGACAAATTTAGGGCTATGGTGTACAATATTCAAGAGTCCAATCTAGATATTAGAAAGGTCCCAACCGATGTGCTCATTGGTAAGCTTTTGACTTATGGATTGGCTATTCAAAAAGATGAGCAAATGAAGAAGCTAAAGGGCCAAAGTGAAAAACCAGAAAAGAGAACCATGGGTCTCAAAGCTTCAATAAGAGAAAAAGAAGTAGACCTCTCCTCAAGTGAATAAGATAGTGATAAAGAAAGAAAAGAGCTAGCTGTGGTCTCAATAAGAACCAAGGAGTTGATAAGGAGAAGAAAAGAAAGAAGAGTCTTCAAGAAATATGCCAAAAGTCTAAAAGAAAGATCAAATGATGTCATATGCTATGAATATGGCAAACAAGGGCACATGAAGCATGAATGTCCGAAGATAAAGAAGAAGAAGAGATGGGACAAAGAAAATAAGAAAAGCTTCTCCACCACTTAGGATGATGACTCAAGTGAAGATGAGAAAAAAGAAGGGAAGGCCAACATATGCTTCATGGCACTAGGGGACTGTTCACAAGAGGTAAGTACATCTTCCCACTCCAATTCTGATTATGAGGTAGATGATATAGGTGTAGAGCTTTTAGAAGATCTAACTACAAGGTGTGACAAGTATAAGTCATAAGTTAAAACCTATAGGAAGAAGTGCTCCAAACTATAAGATGAGTACAAGTCTTTAAATGAGCTTGTAAATGAATTGAGGACTTATAATGAATAACTCAAGAAATCTATTGAAAAATTATCTACATAATCTTCTTCCTTAGCCTCACTTAGAAAGGAGAATGCCACTCTTAAAGGAGAAGTCATTGAGCTTATAAGCTCAATCTCTAAATTCCATAAAGGAAAAGAGGCTTTAGATACTCTTATTGTGTCATAAAGACCACCTTTAATTAGGCATGATCTAGGTTTTAATGGAACACCGTTTACATCTACAACTACATTGTTAGTGTTTCACAACCTCAAACCTCAAGCATTGAGGTGATTGGGAATAAAAGTGCTCCTAGCACTAAGCCTCCTAAGCCTAAAGGCAAAGGGAAGGCTCCCCAAGACTATAGAGATAAAACTTAAAGAGCCAACCATGCTTATATGTACAACAAAAAGCATGACCATCCTCATAGAAAATCCTATACTCCTACTCATCATACATGCACATGCATTCACATAACCATGATATGAGAAGGCCTCCTACTCATACTAAATTTGTGCATAGGAGAAAGACCAACAAGTCTAATATCCAATGCCATCATTGCATGAAATATGGGCATATCAACATACATTGCTTTATTATGAAGGCTCACCTCAAATTAGAGGACCCTTCAATTTCTAACCCCCAAGGACCCAAGTATGCTTGGGTACCAAAAAAAGGTGATTGACTATTGTTTTGTAGGGAAAAGTGACTACCACTAAAGCAAGTAAGTAGCATGTAGATAGTGGTTGCTCAAAGCATATGACCGAAAATATAAGACTATTCACATCACTTAAAGAGAAAGAAGGTGGAGATGTCACATTTGGTAACAATGCTAAGGGTAAGGTAATTGGCATTGGTACCATAGGTAAGGATTGTGACACCCCAATTGATAATCATTCAATTTTCTCTCTAAGTCTATCCATTGTCATTTAAAATACCTGATTAAAATTTTTTTTCACAATGTCTCTTGTTCATCACTTAATAACTATTTGCAGCAAAGCATACATGAATAAACTAACTAAAATAGTAATTGACTGCATACTGGCCCAACCTCTCTTACACTGCTAGACAACGACTTCAAAAAGTATACTGGATGCAATCTTTAGTCTACTCTTCCTGAAATAAGATTTCATACAAAAGAGTGAGTTTGCATAATCAGTAAGTAAATTCATAACGATACTTCAATCTCAAATAACGTAACAATAATCAAACATAAATAACTCATCATCATATTCATGTACGAAATAAAGAGTTTTTCCTCTTAAATGCCACATAGGCTATCAAAGGTTATTGTATAAATAACATAACAACATTTAAACATAAATAACTCACCATCATATCCATGTACGAAATGAAGAGTTTTTCCTCTTAAATACCATATAGGCTGTCAAAGGTTATTGCCACACTTGCTATTATGTTTTATTGCCAGATAGGCTATTATATTTTATTGCCACACAAGCTATTATATCATTGCCACACAGGCTATTACCACACATGCTATTATATCATTGCCACACAGGCTGTTTTATCATTGTCACACAGACTATTATATCATTGCCACAAAGGCTATTATATCATTGCCACAAACGCCATTTTATCATTGCCACACAGGCCATTTTATCATTGCCATACAGGCTATCATCTATTTGCCACACAGGCTATGCCATATAGGCTATCATCTCTTTGCCACATAGGTAATCATATCATTGCCACACATGTTGTTTTATCATTGCCACACAGGCTATTATATCATTACCATAAACACTATTTTACCATTGCCACACAGGCTATCATCTCCTTGCCACACAGGCTATCATATCATTGCCACACAGGCTATTATATCATTGCCACACAGTCTATTAAATATTATCGCTGCATAGGTTATTAAATATTATCACCACATAGGCTATTAAATATTATCGCTACACAGGCTATTAAATATTATCGCCACATAGGCTATTAAATATTATCAACATCCCATGAAAATAAATAAATCAAGAATATAACAATCTTTCATATATGTATTCCACAATATCATCACATTAAAGAACATTTCATTCCAGTAAGTATAAGTTCATGGTATTTAACCAATCATACATATAGTACCATTAACTATTTATGTACCTCATCCTTCAAACTTATTCAGTCGTGGATGGTCCTGGCTTATTCCCACTATTATCCTTAATGCTTTGAGGACCTATTTCAATGTACCAATTCAATTCATGATGATAAAGCAAGATTTTCATTTTGTTATGTAACTATGACATGATTAATGCAAGTGAACCTAGTATTTATGCATATTTTCCTTATATGGCAGCCTGAGCTTGCTATACTCTCACATCAATAACTCTAGATATACTCATCCAAATTACTTGATTCTTTTATTTTCAAATAAACTGGACACATAATGATACAACATATTCAAATTTCAAGCCAATATCAGACACATAGAAAATGTGGTGTATTTTTTAAATTTGTCCTTATTGCAGTGTCACCTTAGTCTGAGTAGGTCTTACTCTCTTAGGTATATATCAAATTGTACAAATCTAATTGCAATAATAATCTACCCCCAGTTACAAAACATATACAGGAACATTTTTCATGTTTTACTCTTTGTCTAATTCAGTCTATAAAGTAATCAAAACAAAGGACCAAATCTCAGGGTAAGTAGGTTTGTAACATGATGACAACCAGTCATGATGAAGGGACCATATCTCAACAACCATGATAGATTTGGCAACAATATTTCACAGGAATATATATCAGACATAAATATACAACTTTCAAGTTTAGACCATCATCAAATTCTGAATCTATGGCCATCAAATTCTTGGAAAATAGATTCAAAAGAAATGTAAGGTTTCATCCCTGTACAGAGTTAGTCCCAATCAATGAGCCATATCTCTTTCCAAATAGCAAATCAATCAAAACTGATTTACAGGTATTTAGAGAGGACATAACCCTAATGTTTTACACTTTGTCAAAATCAGAACATAAGGCCATCAAAATATAAGAAAATAGAAGACTCAGATCATCTCGGTTTAGATTTGACCCAGTCCTACTGAAGGAGGCATATCTCCTCACACATACAAAATCAAGCAAAACTGTTTCATAGGTATTTATATGAGACATAAAGCTACAACTTTGATATTTTTCACTTTCCCTAATTCCTCTTGTAGGGTTATGAAATCATGGGTACAAAATCCTGCTCTAACAGTAGAATACAGTAAAAACAACTCTAGTTCTCTTGGATTCAACTTCCATCTAAGAGCTCTACCTCAATTACTCCATAATTCTCACTAACCATGCATGATTAACATGTCATGAGAAGCTAATTTCAGGTAAGAGGAAGATAAATTAACTTACCTATTATCCAAAAATTAGAAAACCTTAGGCAACTCACTATTCTCCCTGTCTTCTTCTTCTTAGCTTTCTATCACTCTCTTTCTGCAATACCTCCTAACTTACCCCTCAATTCTGCCTTAATTAGTAGATATAAACTTATTATAATAATATAAAATCATGGTGCTTCATTTCCATTGGTTGGAAGGTCACTTTTCCTCTTTTAGTCCTTCTTCTTCACTTCTTAAGCACCTTCATCCATCTCTCAATCCCTAAATGCTCCTTATAGTCTTAAATTAGCTATATAACACCATTATTTATGATGCTATAATATGCACACAACATAAGACAATTTGCCATGCAACTATACAAACATTATATATATGTTCAAGTGTCCCAACTGTAA
>CATIWR010076889.1:0-16664 GCA_949677035.1 Omphalea diandra | reverse complement strand
ATACATTTGATAGGAACTAGTTATGGTCACTGGTCTTGACATTAGTTAACACATGTGTACATTAAATACATATGAGATTATATATGTATGATGAATAAACCTTAATGTGTATGCATTTCTGAACATGAAATGCCATGATTTGCAACTGAAGACGATAGTTATAGTTGGTGGTATCAGAGGATTCAAGCACACGTCGGGCAGACGTGCAAATCTCGATGTGTATGACATCGCGGGGCCAACGGGTAAATCCCAGATGTTGAGTGCTCTGATAGGTACCAGCTGTAGCCACGTTGTGACGTTACAATTTGTGGTACCAAAGCTGATTTACAAATGAGAACAATGGATGTCACATTTATTAGTTTGACAAATGAATTTAGATTTTACAATTTTAGTATCAGAGAGGGCTCAAGCGTATGCGGGGTAGACATGCAAATCCCTATGTGTATGACATCGCAGGGTTGACAGGCAAATCTCGAATGTTGAGTACTCTGATAGGTACCAATTATAGCATTATAGATTATGGTAAAAAAAAATGGTATCAGAGCAACATGATTTGTAAACACATTTGGTCGTTACATTTATTAGTATAAGAGCAAATATGAATAAATTCATTACAGGGCTAATATGCAGTCTAATAGAGGTTGGGCCAATATGTAGTCTTTTAGTATATTGGTTTGTTTACCATGTATGTTTTTTTGTAAATTGTTACTATGTTATGATATATATAATATGTAAAACAATTGAAGAAAGGTCCTTTAATGATAATGAGATGGCATGAGATAATTTTATTGATGTTATGTTATTTAAGTACTTCATACTTTATGGATTAATAACTCAAGCCACCTAATAAACTGAGTAAAGTTAAGTAAAAAAATTTAAAAGGGGGTGTTACATATTATATACTTGATAGCCAAGAAGGATGCAAAATAGAGGTCTATAAGATGGATTCTATTGCTCTAAGAGTTCGACTTGGAGATTAAGGACAAACTAGAGTTGGAAAACTTGCTTGTTGATAATCTCTTTCCATTAGAGCACATGTAAGAGGAAGAGGTAAGTATTCCTATCAATGAGACCTTCATGGATGAGAAACTTTTCCTTCTAAAATCTCTATAAACTCCTAGATATGTTGATTTTGTTAATTATTTGGTATGCGACATTATTCCTCGTGATTTTAATTCTCATCGAAAGAAAAAGTTTTTACATGATGTTAAATTCTATTTATGGGAAGAACCCTATTTGTTTAAGAAGTATGATGACGAAATTATAAGGAGATTTGTACTAGAAGAGGAGATATGAGATATTCTACTTCATTGTCATACATGAGAATGTGGAGGACATTTTGGTCCTTCAAAGACTATAACTAAGGTATTACAAGTGGATTCTTTTGGCATTCATTATTCACTGATTCTTTTGCTTTTATTAAGTCTTGCGATAGGTTCAAAAGAATAGGTAATATCTCCAAGAAAAAGAGATGCCATTGAACTTCATGATTGAAGTAAAACTCTTTGATATTTGTGGGATTAACTTTATAAGACCATTTTCCAAAATCCTTTTGGAGTCAATACATTCTGATGGCAATTGATTATGTCTCAAAGTGGGTTGAAGCCATAGCTAACCCAACTAACGATGTTAAGGTGGTGATCTATTTCTTAGAGAAAAATAACTTCATAATCTTTAGAATTCCACATGCAATCATTAATGATAGAGGGTCACTTTTATAACTGGCAATTTAAGTCATTATTAAAGAAGTACAGGGTAAACCACAAGATAGCATTGCCTTATCATCCTCAAACAAGTGGTCATGTGGAGATATCCAATAAGGCAATCAAGCAAATTCTATAGAAGACCATTAACTCTTCAATGAAAGATTGGTATTTAAAGCACTTTAATGAACATTGGGCATATATAACCACTTAAAAGACGCTGATTAGTATCACTTCATTTGTCATAGTTAAAGTTTATCCTCATGGTGCCATTGAAATTATAAATTCTAAAGGTGAGATCATTAAGGTTAATGACTATCAACTAAAGCTATAATATAAAGGAGATGCTACATAAAAAGGGAGACTATTTATCTCCCACATGCCTTACAATAAGAAGCTAAGCACAAGGATCAAGCTAAAGACCTTAAACTAGCGTGCTTTTGGGGCATTTCCCCATATTCTACCTTTATCTTCCTTTTTTTGTTCCATTTTCTATTAAGCTTAAAGAACTTGATAATTAAAGCTTTAAATTAGTTTGGGGAAGTTTTCTTTCAAATTTTTTTTTTAATGATGATTTCTATGCTATCATGTTGACTTCTTTGTGTTTAGTTCAAAATTAACAGGTTTTTGTTGTGCTTTTATGTTAATTTTTATGTCAAAAGTTGTTAAAATGAGCATATGGTCATGAAAGGTAAGGCTTATTGCCATTAGGATAATTAATCTTTGCAAAACAGTTCCTTGGAAGAACACGTGGCCACAACCATAAATCAAAAGAAGGCATTTAGGCAGTAACAAATTAGATTGCGAACATCATCGCATGGCCATCCATGCCTATTTATGACGATCTTACCAAAATGCATGACCAAGTGCATGTGGCTTTGCTGCTAAAATAGATCTGTACCCCTCTAGAATGCACAACCATGTGACATTGTTATGTGCCCTTGCTGCTCAAACATATCTATACCTATCCAAAATGTATGGCCTCGGTGCATAATCATCCACTTTTTAAAACCCCATCTTAAAACCTTATGCCCTTTATCATATTTCCACTTTTCTCTTAAAAACCCAAAGCATATTCATGCACATCCCCTCTTATTATCCTTAATCTAACCTTTCACTCATAAAAAAAAAAACCTACTAAAACACCTTCCCCTAATCTCTAATCTTTATTCCCACTATAGCAAGTGGTAAAAGACCACCGCCAAGCAAGGACTCGGCTACTCAAGCTCCGCTATTTCTCTTAGTGTTATCCTAATCTGTGGGGAAGATGAAAATGAAACCAATTATGCCACTCTTTTTAAGCATGCATTCTTCCCAACTAAATTCATTGAAACAGGTTCTCTAACAAATATGGGTTTGCTTGAAGAGGTCTAAGAACACATTGAGGTCCTTTAATGGGAGCAATTTGTTAAGCTTTACACTTTTTCTTATAGAGAATTAACTATAAAATCCATAGCAAGTTTGTATGTGGAATCTAGGAAAATGAAATGGGGAGGCGCATTATCCTTTTTGGCACTATTTTGTTCTAATTGCTTAATAAGCCATATACCTTTTCTTTAAATGAAGTTGCAAAGGCTTTTCAACTCAACAATAAATGGGTTTATTGATTTTCATGAGGATTTTGATAAGTAAGCATTGTGGCTTTCTTTAAGTGGCACATCCTATAATGAAGCACAAATGAGTAAGATTTCATAAATTAAAGAACCATCTTTATATTTTATAAATTAAAGAGTCATCTTTGAGGTATATGCATCATTTTCTTTCATCTTCGATAACGGGTAGAAGAGGATAGTTAATCAAATTGAATTATTGTTTTTGTGGCACATGCAATTTGATCATTCCATTAACACTGCTTAGTGGATTATTCATCATATAGGGATGGTTGTTATGAGAGATACCAAGGATATTTTTATTGGTGGATTGATGACCATTTTTGCAAATTACTTGAGGGTTTATGACCCTACCTCTATGACTCATCTATGTAAAGCCAAGGGTGATTATTGTGTCTTATGAGAATATGTTATGCATTGGTATTGTTAAGCAAGAGGACACTAAGTATGTGCTTATCTGAGATGTTTAATTGGAAGGTAGTCATGAAGAAGGTATTACACTACAAGATGTGTTTATTGGAAAGGCTTACCCTTATGCTCCATCTCTACCCCCTAGGTCAATTAGAGAAGATTTTGGCACAAATGGAATCAAGGTTGAAGCATATAGATCATCATCAACTTATTTTGAAAGAAGAGGTGCACAATTAGCTTGTGATGTTGGACATTAGGATGAGGGTCGTTAATGCATTTACAAGCTTACTTCAGGGCATGTTGGTTTTCGTCTACCTCTACCATCAATGGATTAATCATCCTATCTATTATTTTATACATGTTATTTTTGTTTCTTTCTTCTTTTATTTGTGATGTACAAGCTCTTAAAACTTTGGTTTTTGTTGTGTTTGGTTTATATTACACATGTAAACTCTCTTTATTTTTGGCAATTATTGTGAAAAGCTTTGTGCTCTAATTTTGTGTAGATATAATTACCATAGAGGCACTTGAGTTTATATTTGACCATTTGATCTTTTGTGCTATGACTATGCAAGGCATTCACTTATTTTCTTTAGTTTCTAATGGCTAATTATTTTGTAGTTTCTTATGTTTTGCATGATTATGGCAGATTTTATGCCTTTCTTTTCTAGCTATTTGAAAGGGATGTGTAACATCTTTATTCTCATTCATTGGCATTCTCACATGTATATATTCATTGCATAAATGATTTGCAATCCCACATGAATATATGCATTCAATAAATGATCATTTAGATATGTGAATTGGATATGCACAACGATGACACTTGCACCATTGCATTTGGGACACTTGAGCATATATGTAATGTTTATATAGTTACATGGAAAATTATCTTATGTTGTGTGTATATTATAACATCATAAATAATGGTATTGTCGAGCATATTTAAAAGTATAAGGAGCATATGGAGATTAAGAGATGGATGGAGGTAATAAGGGAGTGAAGAAGAGGGACTAAAACAGGAAAAGTGAACTTCCAACCAATGGAAATGAGACACCATGATTTTATCTCATTAGAATAGATTTACAAATTGAATTTTTTATCCTTTAGGAGTAGATTAGAGAGGATAAATGTGAGGGCATTAGAAGAAGGAGATAGCTAAGCAAGAAAGAAAGAAAGGAAGAAGAAGAAGAAGAAGAAGAAGAAGAAGAAGGAGAGGGAGAAGAGTGAGCTGCCTGGGAAGGAACCCTAAGCTTTTCTGGTTCTAGGAAAAGAGGTAAGTTAATTTATCTTCTTCACACAAGAAATTCCTATCTCATAACATGTTAATCATGCATGATTAGTAAGAATTATGAAGTATTTGAGGTGGAGCTTATGTATGGAGTTTGTAGCTTAAGAAAAACATAGCCAATTGTGTTGGTTTTATTATTAGAACAGGTTGTTGCACCTACGATTTCATAACCCTATAAGAGAAATTAGAAAAAGTATGAACCATGAAAGTTGTAGTTTTATGGCCTATCTTAGAGCATGTAAAACAGTTTTGCTTAATTTTAGCGTGTGTGAAGAGCTACAACTCCTTCATTAAGACTAGTTCACAACGAACCAAAATCTCCTCAGTCTTTCTATTTTCATATATTTTGATGACCTTATGTGCTAATTTAGAAAAAGTGAAAAATATGAAATTTGAATGTTTTTATCCCTTCTAAATACATGTAAAGCATTTTTGCTTAATTTGTTGTGTGGAAAGAGATATACCTCTTTAATTGTGATTGACCCTGAACCTGATGAAACCTGTTTCACCTATTTGTTTTATTTTTCAATAATTTGATGGCCATAGAATGGGAAATCAGTGATGTTCCAAACTTGAAAGTTGTATATTTGTCTTTAATCTACATTCTTGTAAAATATTTTTTTCCAAATACATCATGGTTGATTAGATATTGCTCCTTTATTGTGATTGATTCTCAATGTGTTAAAAACCTTCTCACCTTGAGATTGGCCATTTACTTTGGTGACCTTATATATTAAATTGGATAATGTGTAAAACATGTGAAATGTTCCTACATGTGATATGTATCTACTGGTAAATCATTTTTGCAATTGGATTTGTAAAATTATATATATACCTATGATTGTAAGACCTACTCAGATTGAGATGACAGGCAGAATTAAAAAATTCACCGCATTTTTTATGTATCTTATATTTATATGAAATTTGACTATGTTGTATCATTATGTGTCCATTTTATTTAAAAAAAATAATCAAGTTATTTAGAAAATTATATCTAGAGTTATTATGTGAAAGTGCAGCAAGGTCAAGCTACCACATAAGAATAATATCTTAAATACTAGGACCACTTGCATGGAACATGACCATAGTTGCATACCAAGCATTCAAACTCATTTTGACATTTTATAATAATGTTATTTGTATCAAATTTTAGGATCTCAACACTTTGAGGATGCCCAAGAAAGAGGTCCAAACCTACCATAAAGGTTAGTCGCATCAAAAGGTGAGTAAAAGTCATAATTGGATTCTAATGTGTATGTGTGGTGATTTTATGATATGGTTGTGTTCTATTATGTGTATATGTGATTGAATTGTGACATTTGACATGTGAATACAATTCAAGTGAGACCTATATGATCTTAATGATTAGTGTACTATTGTGAATGAACACTTGCATATGGAACTAAAAGGATGTTGTGATCGGGTTATCAAACACTTGTAAATCACTTGGAAAAAGGGACCAATATGTCCTATTGGCACATGTTATTGATCAAATGATTTACTTGTTATATGCTGGCTAGCAAAATTAAATGTCACTTGAATTACATAAATTCTCAAAGTAGTGTTTGACTTGCAAGGCCACAACAAAATCATTCTATTGCATTTGCACTTGCATAGTCAATTCTTATACTTGCAATGTATCCTGATGATATTTGATTATTAGTTGTGCCATAAGAATCTAATTATTTTTTATTAATTGAGTCATGACTCACCAATTCACAATTATGTTTTTCAGATACTAATGCATGGGGTTTGGATACTTAGAGCATAAAGTTTTGCATATAGACACATGAAGCTCAAGTCATTAGCTAAATTCCAACTCTCTCTCTCTCCTTGTGTAATATATATATGCCTAGATAGAAATCAATTGGTGTTCACTAGCCTTGAACATTAGTTAATATATATGTACATTAAATTTGTGTTGGATTGTGTGTGTATGATGAATCATTCGACATGAATGCCATGTTTAATAAATGAAAATAGTTGTTGCAGGATGTTTCCTTCCTTTGCTCTTTACTTTGTGTTTGTAGGTTATTGAGGATGATGAAGTTTAAGTTTACATAAATTTTTTTGAATTCTTATGTCTTCATTTATTTACTCTTGATTACAATTATGCATGCACTTGATAATATTTTATTTTTGTCTTCAAGTAATTCTTTTTTAGCTTAATATCAATTTAGCAAATCTTATGGTTACTTTTGGTTTGAGGTTTTAAAGTGAAAATCAATGAAGATACTTTATCGTCATTATTTGGAATTGATTAGGTTAATTTCCCTTGTGATTATAACTAAGGCATAACAATCATGTTCTATTCAAAAAATTGGTTGAGCACAATAGAACAATCATGCACACTTGGCAAAATAGGGTTTTATGTATTAAGATATTTCAATTATATGACTTTAGCTATATGAAACCTCTACATATGCTAGAACAAGCTAAAATGCCTTTCAAGGCAAAATCCTAGAACTTTGTAACTTTAAGGAAATGATTAAGGAATTTGTTACTTGTCTCATTATTCCACATCCATTCCTTAACTTACATTGACCCTTGTCACCCATTTTGAGCCTTATAAAAATACTCCTTAGAGAGCATTGATAGCCTTTCCTTCTTTAACCCATAATCCTCATTATAGCCATATAGCCTAAATGATCTTTTACCTCCCCTAGTAAGATAATAAAGTTAGGATATGGTTATATAATGATGTGTTATGTGTTGAGTCATACATGTGCATATGTGCATTGTTGGCCTAGGGCACCAAGAAAGGGAATTGAATTGATATGCTCAATTTAAAAATTAAAAATAGGGTTAATGTGCATAAGAAGATGAGTAGGAGAAGAAAGAAATTGACACAAGTGTTTATAGTGGTTCGAGTGTTAACTAGCCTTACGTCCACTCCCCAATTATCTACAATTGGGTATTTCACTAAACTCAATAGGTGTTTCTAAGCTCATACCAAACTTTTACAACTTGTGTTTATGGCTCACATAATAACTTTACACCTTGTGTTTTATAGGCTCACACAAAAACCTCTTACAAGTGTTTTTAATGCTCATACTAAAACCTCTCACAGGTGTTTTCAAGGCTCTTACAATGGTGTTTATTGCTCACACCAAACAATCACAAACACATATATGAGAATTGAAAGAATGAGTAGCAAATTGGCAAGAAATTGGTTACAAATTAATGAATTCTCTCTCTATTTCATATGTTTGGTGGAGTATTTATAGCTTATATCTACCGAAGAGACGTTGGACTAAAACTATTAATAAATCTCAATGATGTGCTAGGAAGATTTAGCATTAAATGGTTGTCAAGCAGAAGTCACGATCGCTGCTACCATTTCACGATTGCGAATTTCCAATTTCCATTGTGGAACTAAAAATTTCAGCGAAAAACCCTGTCTGTCTCTAACAACTAGGCTACATGTCAGCTTTCCATTGGTTGTCCAGGAAAATATAACCATTTTGTTCTAACCACTATCAAAAGTTGCAGTCACGAGATACCTAAGTCTTAGATGCAACTGAGGCTATCAATTCCTTTGTTTGGTGATGAAGCTTCAACTCCTTATGTCGTGGTCGCTACTGAATTTTTTCCTTCGCGATTTTTTATCTTTCAGCAGACACTTGGAGGACTTAGCATGTTATGATTATGACTTTGGTTCCCTCTATTGTCACTATAAAAGTCACGATCATGACCTTGGTACTACACTCACTGTGAATTCCTCTATGACTAAGGCTTTATAGTCTTTGGATGGTTCATGGCAGTGAAATAGCCCGCGAATTTCTCTGGCCTAGCTTCATCATTTCTTATGATTGATTCGCTATCGTGATTTACCATACACATACCACGAATTTGGATGATCTTTATGTTGTTGGATATTTTGAATTTCATCCTACTTCTAATAAAAAAATCTAACTTACAATATGCAAAACAATACTTAATTAAAGTATTAGAATTAATCAATCTCTATTGTCAAGATCAAAAGAGATTTATGACTTAGTTATATCAACCTAGTCCAACAATCTACCCCTTTTTGATTTTGACAACTTAGATTGATCCTAAGGGAAAATAAATGCATGAGTTTTGAAGTTGGAATGGTGAATGATTCAATAAACACTTAAAAATTTCTAGATAAAGATCAAAGTGAAAATTTCTAAGTATGACTACAATGCTCCCCTCAACTAATGTTATTTTTTAGCAAATTATTTTCTCTCCCCCTTAGATTCTTTCTTGATTCTTTCTCTTCCCCTTTGGCAAGATCAAAAAGAGTTATAAGGGAAAAGAATAAATGCATAACAAATAGATAAATGTTCATAAGGAGCAAAGATATAAGAATTACAATCATAAAGGTAAATTCAATCAATCACATAAGACAAAGAATTTAAAAGACATACGTCTTTATTTACTTATAAGCAAGTTATGGGATCAATAACTTTACATTAATAAAACAAAGAGAAAATACAAAAAAACCCCTATTTTAGAAGATTAGACAATCATCATCATCTCCAGAAATATCTTCCTCATCATCATTGTCTTCGCCTTCAGCTTCATCGCCTTCCTCAAATTCTTTATTGCCTTCGTCTTCCGGGTTATCCTCATACTTAGCAAAATCAGGAAGATGGCAAAGAGGAACACCCAATTTCTCTTGCAAATCCACCATATCCCTGTGAAGGTGAGAGATGAGAAGGAGTCACCTCTTCATCGTTCTCATCATCTTGTCTAACTTGCGGTTGATGGTGGCAAGAGATAGTTTAGGTATGGCTTTTGGTTGAGGAGGAGGGACTGGTAGGGCTCCTTCTTCAATGATGAGCCTCTTCCTTTTGAAGGCTTGAGATGTCTTCATCTTCTTGGCCTAAAAGGCACTCAAGGTATATGCATGTGTCCATGTGTATGGCTTTGACATTTATCATGTAGGTGAGGTTAAGAAAGTTTTGAGAAGGGAGAAGTTGCTTAGTAAGGAATTTTTCATTTTCCTCATTAAGAGCTCTAACAAAGTGGTAGATTGTTGTCATATGTGATGGGATGAGGAATTGGCTCCTTGGTTTAGTGCTTATATGAATCAATTGATCCATAAGATAGCAACCGGTTTGGATAGGTTTGTTTTTAACAAGGAAAAATAAGAAGGCTATATCCTTTTGAGACACTTTCTCATTGCCATCACCTCTAGCATTGATGCAAAAGGTGATGATACAATGGAGTATCCAAAAGGAGAGGGTATTGATGTATTTGGCAAGGGAAGTTTTTGGGTTTTGTTTGGTCTCAATTGAAATTTTGAACCAAAACTCATAATAGATTACGTCAAGTGCAGAGATAATGAACATGATATTTTCTCTGACTTAAAGGTTAAAGAGGGTTGACAAGTACTTAAAAGTAATGAAATAAGGATCCCTAAAAGCATGAAATACTAGCCCATATTGCCCAACCCGTGATTTTGTTTTCTTAGTGTCACCGTGCATATGAATTCCCTTACGACTTCCTTATAACTGGGTTCATCCCGAAAGATAAACTCGTTCCATCCCAAGTTGGAGAGGAATGCTTATATCTCGTCGTTGATCCCAAAAGTCTCCAGCAAAAAGGTATATGGTATTTTGTAAAGGAGGATGATTTTGGAAGAGTTGGGTTTAAAACATTCCTTCTCCTCCTTTATGATTCCTTTCATAAGATGAAAGGCTGGAGGTGTATATGGTTGGGCTACTGCCTTACCCTTCTGTACTCTAGAAATCTTCTTGGGAGCCATTAAGAAAGTAGAGAAACTTAGAGAATTTAGAAAGTGTGGAAAGAGATAATTGATTTGTAGTAGAATGAAGTGATAAAAATCACTGTTTAGGGGGTTTATATAACCATTTAAAAGGTGTGAAAATGGTTAGAAATGGCTATAATTGGAGTAAAGAAAAGTTGGAAACGGTTGGCAGTCAAATAACTTAATTGTGTGGCAGTTACTAGATTTTGTGATCATTAAATCCATAGTCGTGACCACTAATTCTGAAATATGTGAGTAACAGACAATAAATCCTAAGGAACTGGCGCATCCAAAGGTCAAAAATTTGAAAATTTGATTGAATTCACGGTGGAGAGCAAAATTCACGACCGCGAATTGTTGTTTATCAGCCGAGTGAGATGAACCTTTAATTTATGACTGTGAGTCAAGGATAGCGACTGCAAATTACAAGGCAAGAAGCATAATCATGAAAAACCAAAATTTGATGATTCAAATCGTGATCTTTTTAATTTATTATTGATTACTTTATGTAATTTGTCATAGAAAAGCACAATTGCATTTAAATTTAAGACAACCAAGCATATAGCAATCAAACAAAAGATCAAGCTTTTCACTTTAAGAGCTTCCATCAAGCTTTCCCAATTCTCTTTTAATGAAGTTCAATCTTTCTTTATTTAGAGGATTAGTGAAAATAAGTGTAAGTTGTTGAGTTGTGTCTATAAATTCTAACTCAACATCACCATTTTGGACATGATCTCTAAGAAAATTATGTCTAATGTCTATATGTTTGCTTTTAGAGTGTTGGATGGGATTCTTAGAGAGATTAATTACACTAATGTTGCCACATTTGATAGGAATGTGATAAAAAACTTTTTCATAATCCTTTAATTATTATATTATCCAAAGCATTTGGGTGCAATAATAACCCACAGCGATATACTTAGCTTCAGTGGTGGATAAGGCAACTAAAACTTGTTTTTTGTTAAACTAAAACACTAAGCATTCTCCTATAAATTGAAAAATTCTAGAAATACTCTTTCTATCTAAAAGACTACTAGCGTAATCTGCATCCGAGTAGCTTATGAGACTAAAAGATGAATCCTTAGGATACCACAGTCCTAAGTGCAATGTGCCATGCAAATATTTGAAAATTTTATTGATAACATTTAAATTTGATTATTTAAGAGAGGATTGAAATCTAGCACACATACATACACTAAACATAATATCAGGTCTTGAAGTAGTAAGATAAAGTAGAGAACCGATCATACCTCGATATCTCTTGTCATCAACTGTCTTACCCGATTCATCTTTGTCTAGTTTGATGGTACCACTCATGGGTGTTTTTGTTACTTTTCATCCATCCGTGCCAAACTTCTTGAGTATGTCATTTGTGTATTTGGCTTGGTTGATGAAGATCCCTTCTTTGGTTTGCTTGATTTGTAGACTAAGAAAAAACTTGAGATCTCTCATCATGCTCATTTCAAATTTCTTAGTCATACACTTAGCAAAATCCTCATAAAGAGATTCATTAGTAACACTAAAAATGATATCATTAACATAAATTTTTACTATAAATGTATCATGTTTGTGCCTTTTTATAAATAAGGCAATGTCCGCCTTTCTCTTTTCAAAAGAATTGAACTAAGTCTTTCATATCAAGCTCTTGGAGCTTGTTTCAACCCATATAAGGCTTTATTCAATTTAAAAACATAATTTGGAAAGCTATGTGATTTAAAACTAGGAGGTTATTCAACATAAACTTTCTCCTCAATACCCCATTTAGAAAAGCACTTTTGACGTCCATTTTAAAAAGTTTAAAATTCATATGACTTGCATAGGTTAAAAGAATCCTAATGGCCTCTAACCTTGCAACAGGGCCATAGGTTTCATTATAGTCTATGCCTTCCTCTTGGTTGTATCCTTTTGCAATGAATCTAACTTTATTCTTAGTGATGAATCCTTGCTTATCTAACTTGTTTTTAAACACCCATTTGCAACCTACAATTGGGTGTTCCTTAGGCCTAGGAACAAGTTCCCATACATTGTTTCTCTCGAATTAGTTGAGTTCCTCTTGCATTAGCAATCACCTAACTTTCATCATCAAGAGCCTCATTAATTGATTTTGGCTCAAATTGAAAAATAAAGGCAAGATTATTATCTAAAAAATTAAGTTGAGATCTAGTACTTACACCCTTTAATGTATCACCAATAATTAAGTATTTGGGGTGATGCTTAGAGAATCTCCAATCCTTAGGTAGATCTTGACTTGACAACACTTCTTGTTGAAGTTGTGATTCTTCGTCTACTCTTGATGATTCACCTTTCTCTTTGCGTTCGTCTTCCTCTTGTGTAGTGTGCTCCAATTCCAATTTTTCAAAGTCACCTACAAGATCATCAATAAGAGAACCTTTCCAAAGATCAAGTTTACTAGATTCATCAAAAATAACATTCATAGACTCTCAACAACCATAGAACTTTTGTTAAAGACTCTATAAGCCTTGCTATAGATGGATAACCTAAGAATATCCCCTTATTAGTTTTTTAGTCAAATTTCCTAAGATTATCCTTGGTATTCCATATATAGAACTTGCATCCAAATATTATTGGGTATGATATCTTGGGTTTTCTGCCATTCCATAGCTCATAAGATGTTTTATTGAGAATTTGTCATTTAAAAACTCTATTTGTTATATAACACGAGGTATTAATGGCTTCGGCCCAAAAGTAATTTGGTAAGGAACACTCATTGAGCATAGTTCTAGCCATCTCTACTAGTGTTTTATTTTTCCTTTTTACAACACCATTTTGCGGTGGTGTTCTAGGGGTTGAAAAATTGTGAAAAATCTCATTCTTTAAACAATAAGATTCAAAAGCTTCATTTTGAAATTCCTTTCCATGGTCATTTGTTATAGAATAAATGAAGTAACCCTTCTCATTTTGAATTCTTTCTGCAAAACTTTTGAAAGCATCAAAGGTATCATACTTATGAGCTATAAAGGATATCCAAGAAAACCTAAAATAGTTATCAACTATGACTAGTGCATAATGTTTTTCACCTAAACTAGCACTCCTAGTAGGTCCTATCAAGTCCATATGAATTAGTTGAAGAGGTTTAGATGTACTGACAACATTTTTAGCTTTAAAGGAAGATTGATGTTGCTTCCCCATTTGGCAAGGACCACATGTCTTTTCTTTTGAGAAACTTAGCTTGGGAAGACCTTCCATTAGCTTTCCTTTAAATAAGCTTTGTAAGAGCTCAATGCTCGTATGTCCAAGTCTTTAATGCCATAGCTAAGCTTCATTACTAAGAGACATAAGACACTTAAAAGATTGGTTAGCCAAATTGTCTAAGTTAATTGAGTAGGTATTGTCTTTCCTTTCACCTTTGAAAATAACTCTTTTATCCACTAATGTGGTAACTCGGTATTCTCTAGGGTCAAAGGTGACTTTATTACCTTTGTCACACAATTGACTTACACTTAGCAAATTACGTTGTAAGCCATCAAATAACAAAACATTATTAATTGAAGAGTAACCATTCTTACCAATGGTTCCAATGCCAATTGCCTTACCCTTAGCATTGCTACCAAATGTGATATTGCCACCTTCTTTTTCTTTCAAGGCCATGAATAGCTTTCTATTACATGTCATGTGCTTTGAGCATCCACTATCCATATGTCAATCATTTGATTCATTGGTGGCTACCAAACATCTCTACACAACACAAATAAATCATCTCTTCTTTGGTACCCAAGCATACTTGGGTCCTAAAGGGTTAGGTATTGAAGGGTCCTCGAATTTTAAGGTGAGCCTTCCTAATGTAGCAATAAATATTAATATGTCCATACCTCATGCAATAATGACATTTGAGTTTAGATTTGTCAATCTTTCTCCTATGCATAATCTTAGTATGAGTATGAGGCCTTGTCATACTTTGGTTATGGGAGTGTATGCAAGTGCATGAACGATGAAGAGTGCATGATGATTTTTTTTTTTTTTTTTTTTTTTGTGTTTGAGCATGCTACTTGTTGTAAAATGTAAGCATAATTTGCTCTTTGAGCCTGGACTCTTTAGCCTTAGGGGGCCTTACCTTTGCATTAGGCACATGTGGCTTAGTACTAGGCGCATTTCTCTTCCCAATGACCTCAATACTTAAAGTTTGAGGTGTTGTTGCTCTAACGAATGTAATGAGTGTAGATGTGGAGGTTAAGGCTTCATTAAATCCAAGACCATGCCTAATTAAGGGAGGCCTTTGTGATACTATGAGTGTATCCAAAGCTTCCTTACGCTTATGAAATTTTGAGATAGAGTTTCTAAGCTAAATGACTTATCCCTTTAAAGAGTCATTTTCTTTTCGTAATGAAGCTAATGATGAATAATATTTAGAAAGATTTTCCATCAACTTTTTGCATTCTTCATTTAAAGCCCTCAATTCACTTACAAGATTGTTAAGGGATTTGTAATCATCCTCTAATTTTGAGCATTTTCTTTTGTAAGTCTTTATTTGTGATTATATTTGTCAGATCTCATTATTAGAGCTTCTAGAAGCTCTTTATCTACATCATCTAAATCATCATAATCAGAATGAGAAAGAGATGAAGTGTTTACCTCATTAGGAGAATCCTCTTTAGCCATAAAGCATATGTTGATAATCTCCTCATCTTCCTCATCCTCACTTGAGCTATCATCCCAAGTGCCTTTGTAGCTCTTCCTCTTCTCTTTGTCCCCTTTTTTCTTCTTCTTTAACTTTGGACAATCATACTTAATGTGGCCTTGCTTGCCACACTCATAGCATGTGACTTCAGTTGATCTCTCTTTGGGATTAGGAGTAGCTTTCATAAAGTTCCTGTTGGACTAGGAGGGTTAATCCTAAGTCTAGGAACTCTTTTGATCTTGACAAATGAGATTGATCATTATTAATGGTTTATTTTAAGTGTTGTTTTGCATAAATTAGCAAGATTTCCAAGTGAAATTGGATTGAGCTCTTAAACTCCAAGTTGACTTATAAATCTCAATCGCAATTTATGATTCGCAATTGTGATCCATGTGAAGACTTGCTAGAAAGTAGACAGGCAAAATTGTGGAGCCATTCTCGATCGCGAATCATCTAAAAGAAGGAGTCCAAAAGTGACAGACTGTTTCACCGTCTGTGTCCTGTTAGAGTCACGATCGTGATTTTCAAAAAGCCTTAAAAGGGAATCAAGACCACAACTAAAGTTTGACAAATGTCCCAAGTGACCGTTGGAAAACAAAAATCACGAAGGCAACTTGTTGGTAGTGACCGCGATTCGTGAAGTGGAAGATGCAATTTTTGACAGACTAATTCACGTCCTCAGTCGCGGCCTGTATAAAGAAATTCACAATCACAACTTTTGTGAGCAGGTGAAAGGCAATGACTATATTTTCCTAGTGAACTAATGGTAAGAAGACATGTGGACTAGCCGTTAGACACAAATGGGGTTTTTCGCCGCAAGTTTTGGCTCCCATATGGAAATTTGTTATTCATGACCATGACTTCAGCTTGACATGCAATTAATGCATAATCTATCTAGTATACCTTTAAGATTTTATACCAGTTTTATTGCAACGTCTCTTTGGTGGGTAGAGGTTATAAATAGCTCACCAAACTTATGTAAATGCAAGAGAATTGCTAACTTTGTAACCAAACTCTTGCAATTTTGCTACTTAATCTTTTCTATTCTTTTAGAGATTGTTTAGTGTGAGCATAAACACCATTTGTAAAGATTATATTCTGAGCCTATAAAAACACTAAGAGAGGTTATTGTGTGAGCTCTAAAAACACAAGTGTAAAGGTTGTTATGTGAGCTTTAAAAATACAAGTGTAAAAGTTATTATGTGAGCCTTCAAAACACAAGTGTAAAAGTTTAGTGTGAGCTTGAAAACACCATTGGTAGATAGTGGAACAT
>CATIWR010076888.1:0-11307 GCA_949677035.1 Omphalea diandra | reverse complement strand
AAGGAATGTAATATTGAACAATACATATTTAACAATGTCTTCAATATTAAAATTTGGCATCTAGTATATAACATTAATTAAAAAAACTATTACCCTTAACACTCAACATCCTAAGATACAAATACACTTATTTTAA
This sequence comes from Omphalea diandra, assembly GCA_949677035.1. NCBI lineage: Eukaryota > Viridiplantae > Streptophyta > Magnoliopsida > Malpighiales > Euphorbiaceae > Omphalea > Omphalea diandra. Next base: position 11,171 of record CATIWR010076888.1, on the reverse strand, counting down.
GCACAAACAACACCAATGTCACCCCAACATTAGTCCAAAAAAAAAAAACAAGAATCAATGGAAGATAACTATTGATTCTGTTGTCTTTACTAATTTGAAAGCTTCAAAGTAGAAAATCAATGTGAGACTACAAATAATAGAAATTCAACATCACAAAAATTTAATGCTTACAAATAAACCTTGTGATTAAATGATCACAGTTGATGGTAGGACCACAAACTCTAGCTTCTTATAGTGTTCCTTAGGGTTAGTTGAGCTTTTGTTTATGTTTTTGTCTATAAAGTGTAAAAGTTAAGGTTAACATTAGTTTATGTTTTGTCTATAAAGTGCTTTAAGGCTTTTTTTTTTGTTTAATTAAAATAAGGATGTTTTGATATGGTTAATCAATCAACATTAAAAGTTGGTTGGGCTTTTTTCTTTTTATACGTCATAGTTAAACCACCATGGTAGTCAACCCTTTTGCCACTCGAGAGTATATCTGAAATAAAAATTAAATTTGGATTTAACTAAAAAAAAAGTGAAATAATTAGCTACATTTTTTAAAAAAGTGAAAAATTTAGTAATTTTTAGGTAATTAGATAAAAAAAGAGATTTATTTTTTAAAAGTTTTAACTAGCAATGTAAATAAGAAGCAAAGAAATGATATAATTTCATTTAACTTGTTGCATTATTTTCACTTATAGTTAACAATCATTGTTATTTATTGCATTACACGTGGAAAAATCTAGTATTCAAGTTCCTTATAGAGGTCTCAATGGCTCCAACATCATTAAGCTAAAACCCTTGCCAGAAGGGTTGGGACACTTCGAATAGATTCAAGAGCATTAACAGTTACTAGAGGCTGCTACAGATATACAAAGACCCCTAATACCTATTAAAAAGCCACTAAAAAGGCCAATATTTGCTAGAAGACTATTAAAAGCATGCAGGAATACATTAGTACCTATTATAACAAATTTAGTACCTATTATAGAGTTGTTAATGCCACCCTAATGCATGTTCGAAAACTGCTAGGACACTCAATACCTATTTAAGAACTATTGGAGACATATGAGGACACCCAGTACCTGCATGAGAATCATTGGAGACATATGAGAACACCCTAGTTCCTATAAAAGAGTTATCAAAATAAACTTTAGTACTTACTCGTGGAGCTGTTAAAGAATTGTATCCTTGGGTATCCTTTCTAATTACATTCCTACAAATGCTTTGTTGTGTCATGTTGAAATGGTTATTTCTCAAATATAATTTTTCAAGCCCTATAAAATAAGGGTCAAACTATAAGAATTGGGTTTTGGGCCTTAGGATGCAAGTTTGATGATGAAAACTATTAGAGTTATTCCTTAAAATGTGAGGGGAATTACAAAAGGAAGAAAAAGGCCTTAAGAAGCCTTAGATTAAGCCTCAAACCAAGCCTGAGCTTATTGAACTTAAAAGCCCAAGTCTACCAGCCACGGTTTATATGGTTATATAACCATCTCACTTAACTATATAGCCATCTAATTTGTTCTATAGCTAAGCACCAAATCCTAACCAATAGAACCTTTTAAAGTCATGCCCCTTATAAACTAAATGGTTGTATAACTAACCAGTTGGCTTACAGCTAACCTCTTAAATGTACAGACTACTTAAAAACTCTAACTTTAGAAAGTAAACCCTTTTTCCCTTTATAAATACCTAACCATTAGAGAGAGAGAGAAGAGGCTTGGATAATTCTAAGGTTACTCTACCAAAATTATCACTTATACACCCTAAAATACATACAAACTAAACACCTAAACCATCACACTAAAGATCTAAGGTATCTCCTAAGGTTTTTAAGACTTTATTTTACATATTCCTTAACATTTGGAGGATAATCTATCAACTTTAGTGCCTTTGAGGGCAAGGGATAGCCAGAAGAGCATTTAAAATCTTGACTCTTTTCTCCTCTTCTTCCATTCTCTTTTTCTTTTCTTTTTAAAACAAATCTCAATCATAATAGTCTATATATACCTCTTTATGGTTTATACATACCACTAAGTAGGCTATACAGACCACTAGTTAGTCTATGTCAGTCACTAGTTAGTTTGCTAGCCCACTTTAATTGTGGAACATCACAGTTTTCCTCTTCTTCCATATTTGAATTTGCTTTATTTTTTTAAGGTTTAAAAAGGTTATTTTATGAGCTTTATCCATTAAATAGGGTTATATCTTATACATATGACCCTATATTCCCCTATTTAATAGAGTAAGGATCAAAAGAGAAAGGTTCTCAGACTTGCTTCTTAATGGTTTGAACACATCTTCTTATGTTTTGTTATTTCATTTCTTTGTGTATTTTTGTTACTATTGTTATGGATATGATTGGGATAGGAAATCTTTCATACCCAAGGACCTTACGATCCTAATGCATGTTTATGTTCCCTTTATTATTCTTATTATCTTTTCCACCAAGAGGGGATGGTTAACTCATTAGCTTAACCACCCTTTCTTCCTTTTTATATGATTATTTTAAGCATGTTTAAGGGAGAGAGTCGATCACTTTATGACCCCTCTTTTCAGTTATTCTCATACTTTAAAAAAAAAACATGCACTTTACCACCATAGTATCATAGCTCTCTTTATAGCTATAGGTATCTTGAGGATGTTATGACTATTTAGGAGTGTTAATGGTTGAGAATCCAATGATCCTAGGAGTTGCATAAGGCCTCTCCTTTGTCCTTTAAATGCACGTTATGAGTTTTATGCATCATGTCTTCTTGTTGATCATGCTTTTCTTTATTTATGATTCATATATGGTTTGCTATGTTATCTTGTTTTTTTTTTATGAAGGATAATGACTTAGAAACATGCATAAGTTCCCTAACTTGAAGGTATGGTGAGACCTTTTGTTTGAGTGCATTCCATGTTATGTGTTTGTTTTTTTACTTTATTCTTATGATATCACTAACTTATGTGTTTGTGGCATATAGGTGGTTCTTTGAGCATGTGCTAGGTTTAACTATGCATGATGATCTAGATGATCATGATTATGGTTATTGATATGCATGATATCCCCCATTACATATGGCATGATCCCTATTCTATTAAGATTAGTTATAATGAAAATTTGGTATGATTGATTAGATTGTGTTAGGAACATGCTTAATGGCATTAACCAGACTAATTAATAATAAGTTTAAATAGTAAAAAGTGAACCAAATATGCCCAAAGGTCATATCCTTATTTTTGGACAATTTGGGGGTGTATAATCTCTTCCCCAAGCCATACCTAATTTTTAAACCCGATCCCTAATGGGTAAAGGTGAACTAGCCTTCTAAATGACTTAGATAGGCTTAGATTTTGTCCTTACCCAAATTCTTATTCCAACCAATGTTGAGTGGTGACTCCATATTCCATTATGGATGATAATAATGTATTGTCTTACCTTAATTCCTATTGACCACTGAAATTAGAAAAGGGCTTCAATCTTGCGTAAGGCCTAAAAGATCCCCCCTCCCTCCCCTTCCCCCCGTTCCCCCCTCTTTCCTCCCCAATTGATCCAAACAAGTGCCATTCCATTAAGGTTGTAACAACATATGACTTATTTCCTATCGATCCCCTATTTATCAATAAAAAGATAAAGTCACGAGCAAGATTTCACTTGTTCAAGTGCAACCTACATCCATGATTTTGGGCACTTACACCTAACATTACAAACTTGTAACACCTTATGATCCTTAAGTTGTTAAGGTCAACATTAACAGAGAAATGTGGGTTAGTCTTACCTATGGTGATATGTGATTCCTAAAGAATCAAGTAGAATCTTGTCCAACTTTTATGTGGAAGAAAATCAAAATGTTGTTAGAAGTATGATGCCCAGGTACACACACACCCTATTATGATTGATTAATTAAAAAAAAGGCATGTTAGTTTTTTTTATCATCATAGCCTTCTAAGTCTTCTCAAGAATAAATTCTTATCATTGCAATCCTTCTGGCTATCATGGAGGTGCACTTGTGTTAGAATGGTCATTTGAAGTTTATTATTATTAAGTTCCTTATTAGGTGTGTATCTTTGGTTGGGATAACTTCTAGAATGTGAATTCTACTCTAGAGGTTCCTCTTGCATCCCTTAAAAGGATTAGTTCTAACATTTCAAGTTAATTTGGTGATTTTATAGGCAAGTTAGGGGTTGAAATGTTTTTTTGGAGTTTCGATAATATGAAAGGGGCATTTTGGTCATTTCTAGTTGTTAGCTTCCTTTCTTCTCCTTTTCTTCTTTTGGCATCTTTTAGTAGTATATACAGACACATGACTTATCTATATAGATAACTTAATGGGATCTATACGTAAACACGGTGTGAGAACCAATTTATACCACATAGAGGGGCATTAGACAAGGCTTGTATGTATAGACAACCCATCCTATATAAGTGTGGTCAACCAACCCTAGGGCTCATTTAAACTTTCTTCATTTTCTAGCATTTTCCTTGCTCTCAAATTTTTGCCATGGTTGACTTTGATGTCTTATGTTCGATGTTGTCGTTGACTTCCTTAAGAGTGACATGATTGTTTACGACACGTTCGGGCAAATGAAGGCTACCTAAGGCTTTCCTAGAGTTTCTCCCTTGGCATGGGCTATGATAAAGATCATACCTAGGGGTTTCAAGGCTTGTCATGAGGCTCCTATAGTGTATGATCTGTACTACCACTTGGTTGGAGTGACTTTAGGCATGTATGTGCTTTTTTCCTATTTCTTTTTTTATTTAGTTTTGCTTTCAGCACATCAGATATTAGGCAGTACCCTAAAAAGATTCTTTGCATGCGAACACTATGTCAGTTTTAAAAATATTTAGAACTAGATATAGGACACTTATCTTTTTAAAAATATTTATAATCAAATATAAGAAACTTACCTTTTTAATTTTGGGATTTTAATTATGTTTTTTATCTCTTCAATTCATGTGTCTTTGTCAATTTTTGGAAACTTGCACAAGGATCATGTTAGCCTTAGGCACCAAGAAGGCAGGTTGAATTGGTATATAAAAATTAAAACAGGAAAGGGAGAAGAGAAATGAATAGAAATGAAATAGAAGATTTATAGTGGTTCGGGTATAAACGACCATATGTCCACTCCTCAATTCTTAGAAATTGGGTCTTCCATTATCTTTCAGAGGTGTTTTGAAGCTTACACCAAACTTTTACACTTGTGTTTTGAAGGCTCATATAACAACCTATACTCTTGTGTTTTAAGGCTCACAAACAACCTTTACACTTGTGTTTTAATAGGCTCACACAACAACCTCTCTTAGTGTTTTGACAGGCTCACACTATAACCTATTACAATTGTTGTTTATGCTCACACCCAATAATGACTTAAAGAATATAGAAGATTGAGTAGTAAAATTGCAAGAGTTTGGTTACAAAGTTATCAATTCTCTTGCATTTATATATGTTTGGTGAGGTATTTATAGCCTCTACCCACCAAAGAGACGTTGCAATAAAACTGGTACAAAATCATCAAAGTGTGCTAGACAGATTTTCACATTAAATGCTTGACAGTAACAATTTGCGGTTGCTACTAATCATTAGCGATTGCGAAATCCAAATTCCATACTGAAAATCTCGTTTGTGTCTAACAGCTAGCCACGTGGCAACTTCTCATTAGTTCATCAGGAAAATATAGTTGTTGCCTTTCACCTGCTCTCAAAAGGAGCGGTCGCATTTTCTCTTGTACAGGCGACGACTATGGATGCGAATTCATCTGCCAAAAGTTTTAATCTTCTTCTTTTGGGGTCACGGTCACTATCAACAAGTTCTCATCACAATTTTTGACTTTCAAGGGTTACCTCAAGTTGTGGTTGTAGACTTGATTCCCTTTTGAGTTACTTTGAAATTCGCGATCATGACTGAGGCATGACTTACACCGCAAATTTGTTTGTTACTCTGACCTTCCTTTCTTTGAATTGGTTGAGGCAAAAAAGTGGCCTACGAATATGTCTATCCATTTTATCAACCTGCCTTGGTCTAATTTCCTGTCGCGATTTATCAAGTTGTAGTCGCAAATTAGGAGGCACTAACTTACTTTGGAGATTTTTTTAACTCCATCCAACTTCCAATGTAAAGACTAACTAAAAATTGTAAAACAATACTATATTTGAAACATTAGAATTGATCAATCCCCTTTGTCAAGATCAAAAGAGGTCTAAGACTTAGGGTTAACCACCCTAGTCCAACAATCTCCCTATTTTTGATTTTGATAACATAAATTGATCCTAAGTGAAAAATATTACATAAATGTGAAGTTGGAGTATTGCATGAATGAATGCTTAAGATGAAACTTCTAAGTTTTGGCATTCAATCAAGCAAAGTGAAATTTCTAAAAAGCTAAGTATGATGCTCATGATGCTCCCCCTTAGCATATGCTATAATTTTCAAGTTAATATTCCCTTTCAAACTAAAAGCTTACTATCTCTCCCCCTTTGGCAAGATCAAAAAGAGAGTGTAAGGGAAATGAGAAACAATTATAAGCATATATAAGGAGTAAAAGAAGAATATTTTTATAAAGATAAAATGCATCAAACACATAAGACAATGTATTGCAAGAAAATAACTTTTTATTTATATGACTGTGGGATCAAAATATTTGTTAAAAAACATAAGGAAAATGAAAAACAAATACAAAAGATCCCTAAGCTAGAGGAGTAGAGAATCATTATCATCTCCGAAAGATGGTGCCTCTTGTGCTTGTGTTGCTCCGTTGGCTTCATCCCCATCCTTAAAGTCATCTTCATTGCCATCTCCATCTTGTATATCTTTAAATTCGGTGAAATCCAGAAGATAGCAAGGAGGAACTCCTAGTTTCTCTTGGAGATCCACCATATCACTGTGAAGATATGAAAGGAAGAGGAGCCTTCTCTTCATCATCCTCATTAGTTTGTCCAACTTTTGATCAATGGTGGCAAGAGATAACTTCATCTTGGCTTTTGGTTTATGAAAAGGGACTTGTGTGGTGCCTTCTTCAATTTGAAGTCTCTTTCTCTTCGAAGCTTGGGAGGTCTCCATCTTCTTTGCTCCTATTGCACCAAGGGTATAAACATATGTGTCCGGATGTGTTGCCTTGGCATTTATGAGATAAGTGAGGTCTAGGAAGTTTTGAGAGGGAAAGAGCTTCTTGGTGAGGAATTTCTCTTTCTCCTCATCAAGTACTTCAATAAAACGGTAGATGGTTATTATGTAGGAGGACAAGAGAAACTAGCTTTTGGGTTTCGTACTCATGTGAATCAATTGATCCATAAGGTAACGACTGGTTTGGATTGGTTTGTTCTTGACAAGTCAAAACTAGAATGCTAAATCTTTTTGAGAAACCTTCTTATTACCATCACCTCTTGCGTTTACGGAGAAGGTGATGATACGATGAAGGATCCAAAGGGGTGGGGATTCGATGTGTTTAGATAGAGAAGAGCGGGGGTCATGTTTGGTTTCAATAGAAATCACTGACCAAAATTCAGAGTAGATAACATCAAGGGCAGAGATGATGAAGGGAATGTGTTCTCTGACTTGCAAGTTGAAAAGGGAAGACAATTGGTCGAAGGTAATGTAAAAAGGGTCGCCAAAGGCCCAAAACACTAACCTGTATTGTCCGGTTCTTGAATCGAATTTTCAGCTTAGTTGCACAATGCACATAAACTCTTGTACAAGCTCTTCGTATCTGGGTTCATCTCGAAAGATGAACTCATTCCATCCCAAGTTAGAGAGAAAGGCTCTAATTTCAATGTTGATGCCCGAAGTTTCCAGCATGAATGTTGATGGAATCTTGTTTAGTAGAATGACCTTAGAAGAGTTTTCCTTGAATCTATATTTTTCTTCCTTGTTTATTCCCTTCATGGGAGGAAGGGCAGGAGGTATAGAGGGTTGAGCCACTACCTTGCCCTTGTCTGCCTTAGAGAACTTCTGTGGAGCCATAAAGCTTGATGATTTATAGAGATTTTGAGAGAGAGAGAGTTGATGTTTGGAAGTGGAGTGAAGAGAGTACTATTAAAGGGGGTATTTATAGGTTTTGAAGGGGTGTGAAAACGGTCATAAACAGTTAGAAATGGATTAAATGAAAAGAGGAAACAGTTGGCAATCAAATCACTTAATTGCCTAGGCGATTATTCTAATTTGTGTCTGCGAATTCATGAGTCGCGATCGCGAATTCTTAAAAATGTGAGTAACGAACAAATTTTCCTCAAGAATAGGCGCATTAACGGTCAAAATTTTGAAAAGCATACCAAAATTCGAGATGGAGCAAAAATTTCGCGACCGCAAATTGACATTTGACAGTCGAGTGAAATTGACTTGTAATTTGCGATCGTGAAGAAGGAATAACTACTGTGAATTATGAGTCAGCAAGGATAAGAATTGAAAAACCAATTTTTGAAAAATGAAAAATTGTGATCCATAGGAAAATACGTACATCAATATCACAAATCAACAAATACCAATATACATAGCAATATTACACAAGAGATAAAAAAAATTTCACTTTAGGGAGCTTCCATCAAGCATTCCCAATTCTCTTTTGATGAAGTTCAACCTTTCTTCATTTAGAGGTTTGGTGAAAATATCTGCAAGTTGATGATTTATGTTAGTAAATTCCCACACATCATCACCTTTTTACACATGATCTTTAAGAAAATGATGTCTAATGTTTATATGCTTACTTCTAGAGTGTTGGATGGGATTCTTAGAGAGATTAATAGCACTTGTGTTATCGCATTTAATGGGAATGTGATCAACTACTTTGCCAAAATCCTTAAATTGTTGTTTTATCCAAAGAACTTAGGTGCAACAATAACCCGTCGCCACATACTCGACTTCCATGGTGGATAATGGCTTCCACAGTGGATAAGGCAACCGACACTTGTTTTTAACTAAACCAAGAAACTAGACATTCACTTATAAATTGGCAAGTTCCAAAAGTGCTTTTTCTATCTAATAAGCTACTAGCACAATTCGCATCCGAATACCCTAGAAGGCTAAATGAAAAATCCTTAGGATAACATAGCCCTAAGTGTATAGTACCATCCAAATACTTAAAGATCCTTTTAACAACATTCAAATGAGACTCCCTAGGGGAGGATTGAAACCTAGCACACATGCAAACACTAAACATGATATCTGGCCAAGAAGCAGTAAAATAAAGTAGAGATCCGATCATACCTCGATATCTCTTTTCATCTACCACCTTACTCGATTCATCCTTATGTAGCTTGATGGTACTACTCATTGGAGTTTTAGATACCTTGCAACCATCCATGCCAAATTTCTTTAGCATCTTCTTTGTGTACTTGACTTAGCATAAAAAACAACATTCATAAATTCTTCAACTACCATTATACTTTTGTTAAAGACTTTATATGCTTTACTTATGGTGGAATAACCTAAGAAGATTCCTTCATTAGTTTTAGAATCAAAATTTCCAAGATTATCCTTGGTGTTCAAAATATAACACTTACATTCAAATACTCTAAGGTATGAGATCTTAGGTTTTTTACCATTCCAAAGCTCATAAGAAGTTTTATTAAGAATGAGTCTTTTGAAAACTCTATTTGCAATATAACATGAGGTGTTAATGGCTTCATCCCAAAAGTAATTTGGTAAGGAATACTCATTGAGCATTGTTCTAGCCATTTTTACCAAAGTTCTATTTTTCCTCTCTACAACACCATTTTGTTATAGTGTTCTTAGAGTTGAAAAATTATGAAAAACTCCATTCTTCAAATAATAATTTTCAAATGACTCATTTTGAAATTCCTTTCCATTGTCACTTCTAATAAAAGATATGAAGTAACCATTTTCATTTTGAACCCTTTTTGCAAAACTTTTGAAAGCATCAAATGTGTCATTCTTATGAGCTAGAAAAGATACCCAAGTGAATATAGAGTAGTCATCTATAAGGACTAATGCATAATGCTTTCCACCTAAGCTAGCACTTCTAGTAGGTCCTATCAAATCCATATGGATAAGTTGAAGTGGTTTAGATGTACTTACAACATTTTTGGCTTTGTGAGAGGTATAGTGTTGCTTCCCCATTTGGCTTGAACCATATGTCTTGTCTTTGGAGAAACTTAGTTTGGGAAGCCCTTCCACTAACTTTCCTTTGGATAGGCTTTGAAGAAGATCCATGCTTGCATGCCCAAGCCTTCTATGCCATAACTAAGCTGCATTGCTCAAAGACATAAGACACTTAAAAGATTAGTTAGCCAAATTGTCTTAGTCAATTGAGTAGGTATTGCTTTTTCTTTCACTCTTGAAAATAACCTCATCATCCATTAAAGTGGTGACTCGACATTTCCTAGGATCAAAGGTGACTTATTACCTTTGTCACATAATTGGCTTAGTAAGTTACCTTTTCTTAGGTACCCAAGCATACTTGGGCCCTTGGGGATTAGAAGATTACCCTTTCTAATATAATAATGATTATTATGTCCAAATCTCATGCAATAATGGCATTGGAGTTTAGACTTAGAAGTCTTTCTCCTTTGCACAAATTTAGTATGAGTAGGAGGTCTTCTCATACCTTGGTCATGTGAATGCATGCATGAACATGTATGATGAGTAAGAGTAGAAAATTTTTTATGAGAATGATCATGCTTTTTGTTGTACATATAGGCATGGTTAGCTCTTCGAGTCTTGGCTCTAGAGCTTGGGAGAGCCTTCCTTTTGCCCTTAGGCTTTGGAAGCTTAGTGCTAAGAGCACTTTTCTTCCCAATTACCTCAATGCTAGATGCTTGAGGTTCTGAAGATCTAAAAAATATGGTATGAGATGATGAGGAGGCTCCATTGAAGCCTAAACCATGTCTAAGTAGTGGTGGTATTTGTGACACAATCAATGTGTCCAAGGCTTCTTTTCCTTTATGGAACTTAGAGATTGAGCTTTTAAGCTCAATGACTTCTCCTTTAAGAGTGTCATTCTCCTTTCTTAATGAAGCCATTGAACAAGATGATGTGGAAAGTTTTTCTACTGAGTTTTTGAGTTCTTCATTAGAAGTTCTCAACTTATTTATAAGATCACTAAGAGTCTTGTATTCATCTTCTAATTTTGAACACCTTTTCTTATAAGTTTTTACTTGTGACTTATACTTGTCACACCTCATGGTTAGTTGAACACCTTTTCTTATAAGTTTTTACTTGTGACTTATATTTGTCACACCTCATGGTTAT
>CATIWR010076856.1:0-18940 GCA_949677035.1 Omphalea diandra | reverse complement strand
TATATATATATATATATATATATATATAATCTATTCTTTGGTTGGGTTCAGTTTGAGTCCAATTCTAGGTACAGATTTTAAAAAAGGATCAAGATTTGGACTCATTTTAAATTAATATCGGTTTAGTTCTGATCCAAGCTCAATCTTTATTCTATATTTTAGGTCCGATTTTTTATTAAATTTGAGAAATCTCAAAGACCATACTCAACCCTACAATATGTCATAATACGTCAATCTCTCATCTTCTTCTTATTTATCTTCTTGTTCTTGATTTTTAATTTTCTAATAAATATTTCATAGTTAATTGATAGTTGCCTAATGCTTTTGTGGTCAAGTTAATGATATTATTTGTTTGAGCTTTTGTTAGGGTTTTAAGATGAGTGGCATTCATTTTTTTTACATAAAAATCTTGAATTTAATTAACAAAAAAGAAAAGCATGCATAATATATTGTAAAATTCTTTTAAAAAAAGTCACAACATATATTTTCAAGACTCAATTTAAATGTCATTTCTTAGAGTGGAAACCTAACATTAAAAATTTGTAAAAGCAATTATAAATCAATGGGATAAAACAATCAAATAGTTTTTATATTATAAGTTTAATTATAGTATTTTTATTTCTAAATAATAAAATTGAAAATAAAATGCTTATTCTTACTGAGATGAGGACAAAATTAGAAGTGATGTAGATGCCAAAGAGTGACTTGAAGCAAATGAGAATATTTTTCTAAAAATTTTATATGATAGAATTAAAAAAAGACTCAATTGAAACTCTAATATTTAAATTAGTTGATTGGCAAGACATGAATAAAGAGTTTTATTTATTAATTGAAAAAATTCAAAGAAAAGTATAATTGAAAAAATTCAAAGAAAAGTATAATAGACTTTGAACGAATGCACACAAGAGTGACTTATGATTCAAATTCAAACACTATATTTGCTACCAAACATATTAATCAAATATTTTATATGGTAAATAATTGTAAGTGTTAAGTTTAAGATATTTATAATGTAAGTAAGTATGGTTACTTTATTCACTTATAATATATTTAATTCTAGGAGCATAAAAATTTTAAAATATTATAAAATAATTATAAAAATTATGTGATATTTAGTTAAATCTTTGATAAATCTACTGCTTCTGGGCATTTGCACAATGCTTCTAATCAATTGTCTTTTACTTCAAATGATAAACAATCAAAGGAGAAAAAATTTATTAACAAGGAACACATGTAATAGAGAGTGAACAATCTAATTCTAATATATATCTAAAGGAAAATATAATATTGATGATCTCAATCCTAATTGTACTTGAATCAAGAAAAAATAGAAATTTAAGAAATTAGATTTGTGCTTAGAAATGTAAATATCTTCTTTGAATACTTGAATAGATAAAGATTTTAGCAAAATTGAAAAATATAAAGAACAATCAATTAAAAAATAAGAACACAATGTGATCTTTATTCAATTGATGACTGCATGATCATGTTAGAAATATTGAAAATATCTCAAATACTTTATACCTTAAAGCACTTCAAAAGTTTAAAGATATGAACTAAAAAGGATACTTACAAGAATGTCCATTAATAGGAAATAATTTTGGCTAAAAAATTTAAAATGATGTGTTTGACTAATTATTCATTTAAATATTTGATAATTTTTCTATTATGATTTGGTGATTTGCACTTTTCTTATTGATTAAATTTTATAATATTAGTTTATTATTGTAAATTAACTTTTTAATTAATTAATGTTATTTATTATTTTGTTGAATTTTATTTTGTGAGCATATTTTTATTTCAACTTACCATGTAAGTAAAAATGACAAATATTTAATTAAGTCTTATGTCTAGTTTATTAACTTCTGATAACTCTAATTCAAGTATTGATGAATAATGATAATTTTGATGAAATAATATTTGATGGTAAATGAAAAAGGAAAATCTATATAAATATAATAAAAGATGGATTGAAATTAGAACTGTAGCATGAATTGTAACAATTAGAGTAATTTTGTAATTGTCAGGTTAATAAGGGCGTCTATAAATTAATCTCTAAATCTCACCCACAGTAATTATTAGAGTAATTTTATAATTATTTAGGTTAATGAGGATATCACAAGCTAAATTTAAAATCTAACCCCGAAAAAAAAAAGAGAGATTTTGGTACATCTTATAGTAGTTTTTACTTTTACATTTTTGCTTATATCATCGTTTGTCATTCCATTTGTTATGTAGGGGTATTATAGTCTTTGACGGTGTTTTTTGCTTTGATTTATATATAAGACAAATATGACGCTTCTTCAATGGTACATGCTTGAGGTATTTTATCTTCTATTTTATTTTAGTGATTGCAACATAAACTTTGTGGAGCTTCTTTTCTACGTTTAAAAAAGAAAAATAATGAAATTTCATTTGTCATTAGTTCATCTTCTAATGAGATGTCATACATGATTAACACATGTTGTATTGCAATACATACATGAAGATAGTATAGATTTAAGAGATCTATAAATTAAATATTATTGGCAGGTGTTATATATAATTTTTATATTTATATATAAACTTACTATTGTAATATTTGTTTAAATATAAATTCATTTATATTTATATTGTTTATTATTTTATTTTAAGAGTTGCATATTTAAAAGTGTTTTATGTAAAGAGTTGTAACTTTTAGTAAAATTGTGACTCTTAGAAAAATATGTGTCCATTTATGAAATGTTATGTCTATTTATGAAGGATTATATCTCTTAAACACTAATTTTATATATAAATGAATTTGTTATTAGTGTTGACATAGAAAAAACCATTTATAAGTTAGAAACATCTTTCCTACCAACAACAAAAGATCAAAAATACAAATTTTATTCTTAATAATTTTTTCACTATTTACTAAGTGCAAAGAATTTAAAAGGCTTGTCATATCCACTAAACCAATTTGCAAGAAATCCTTATATTAAAACTTGAGAAGGGGTGAGAGCAAATTTGGTTTTTTAAGAAAGCGATTCTTGATCATGTTTCAAGCTTAAATTATGTGTTTGTCTATATTTCTTTTAATTTTATTATTACATGTCTTTATGTTATATTAATAATTTTTTATATGATAATTCTTCTCTACATCAATAATATCTATTTTTCAACAATCTAAAAGCAAAATTTTGGTATTGATTGTGGAAGAAGACATCATGGATACTAACATAATTAGAATGATGAATCAAGACTTTATTCGTCTTGATCGTTTTGATGGAATAAATTTCATGAAATGAAGAGACCAGTTCATACTTATCACATTGAAAGTTTATTATATATTAGATCCTAATTTGCCTATAATTCTTGAATTGACAAAAGATGACAAGGAAACTACTATTGCATTAAGGAAGAAGAGGGAGGAAGATGAAATTGTGTGTAGAGGACATATTTATCGGACTAGTTATATGATCTCTACACAAATAAAAAACCCGCCTTGAAGATTTGGAATGCATTAGAGTTTAAGTATAAGATGGAAGAGACAGATACAAAAAAATTTCTTATCTCTAAATATATAGAATATCTTTTTAATAATGATATGCCTATTTTATCACAAGTGCATGAACTTCAAGTGTTAGTTAACTAATTAAAAATTGCAGAGATTGAACTTCTTGAATCTTTTCAAGAAGGGGCAATTATTGCGAAATTGTCTTCATCTTGGAAAGGTTATAGGAAGAAACTTTTCCATGATACTAAAGACTATTCCTTGAAAGAATTACAAAATCATTTTCAAATCAAGAAGCAATCAAAGGTGAGAGATAATAAGGAAAATAATTCTTTTCTTGATAATAATAAGGCCAATGTTGTGAATAAGCTTTTGAACAATTTCAAAAAAGCCAAACAAAATAAAAGAAATTTTCTTAGCCCTAAAAAGGGTCAAGGAAAATTCATGAAATCTACAAAAGGGGACAGTTCTATTTGTAGCAAACGCGACCATTATGCTAGAGAGCGTAGATTTAAAAAGGACACAAAATCAAAAGTTGATACCTTAGCACTAAATGATGATATTGTTGCAACTATTTTATGAAATTTGTGCTATACATGAAAAGGTTTTGGGTTGGTGGTATGACACCTATGTTGTCATACATGTTTGTTATTTTAAGTCTCTTTTTAATTCCTATAAAGAAATTAATGATAGATAAGAAATTCAAATGAAAAATAATGAAAGATCTAAGGTATATGACAAAGAAAATGTTGATTTAGTTTTTACCTCGGGCAAGAAAGTAATTGTTACTAATGTGTATCATGTTCCCGATATGAATAGAAATCTTGTTAGTGGAGATTTGTTGAATATGGCAGGGATTAAATATGTACATGAATCGAGCAAATTAATTTTGACTCAAGATGGTGTATTTGTTACATAAGACTATTCATATGATAAAATGGTTAAATTATGTACTACCTTTGATGTTTTATGTACTAGTGTTAATGATAATAATAAAAGTAATGTTTCTATTTATATGCTTGATTCAACTACATTATGACATCAAAGATTAGGACATGTTGGCTTAAATGTTATGAAAAGAATGATTACAAATGGCATGATTTTTTATGATGTTAATAATTTTGAAAAATGTGAATGATGTGTTAAATAAAAAATGATTAAAAAGTCTTTTCACAGTATAGAAAGAAGTATTAATTTGTTGGATTTAATTTATTCAGACATTTGTGAATTAAATGGCATGTTAATTAGAAAACGAAATAGATATTTTATAACATTCATTGATGACTTCTCTATATAAACATATGTATATTTGTTAAAACACAAAGATGAGGCTTTTACAGCATTTAAAAATTATAAGGGTAAGGTTGAAAATCAATTAAGTAAGAAAATTAAAATCTTAAGAAATGATAGAGGTGGAGAATATTTTCCAAATGAATTTAACTTATTTTGTGAAAAACATGGCATAATTCATCAATATTCAACACTTAGAATTCTAGAACAAAATGGGTTAGTAGAGGGGAAAAATAGAACTTACTTAGAAATGATTAATGTTATGTTAATTCATGCAAAATTGCCATTAAATTTGCAGGGAAAAGGTCTTCTTGCTACATGTTATATAACAAACTGAATTCCTATGAAGAAAACACAAATTTCTCCATATGAATTTGGGAAAGAAAGAAAGCCTGATATATCAGATTTTAAAGTGTGGGGATGTCTTACTTATTGTAAGAACAATGATCCAAAAAGGACAAAATTGGGACTTAGAGGCATAAAAAATGTGCTTTTGTTGGCTATGCCTCCAATAGCAAGGCTTAGACACTTCTAAATTTAGAGTTTAATGTCATTATTGAATCAAGGGATGTAGAGTTTTTTTAACATCTTCTGAAAATAGAGTTCAAAACTTACCTTGTGAGATGATACTTGGAAAGATAACTCATAAAATTAAAGATCAATCTTATTTTCAATATATTGATCAAGAACCTTGTGAACTAAAGAGAAGCACTAAAATTCAAAAATTAAAAACTCTTGGAATAGATGAGACTGCCTCTCAACATATTTCTTTTAACCTTGTTGAAGGAACTAGAAGTTAAGTTATGAACATAATTCCTTTTGTTCTCCAAGTTGAAGATGATCCAAAAACTTACAAGGAAGCTATGGTTTCAAGAGATGTAGGTTTTTTAAAAGATGAAATAGATTCAATAATGTCAAACCACACATAGGAACTTGTTGATTTACCTTCAGCTTCTAAACCTATTGGGTGTGAGTGGGTCTTTAGAAAAAAGTATCATACAAATGGTATATTACATTCTTACAAAGCTAGGTCAGTAGCTAAAGGTTTTCAATAAGAGGAAGGCATTGATTATTCTGATACATATGTATCTGTAACAAAAATTACTTTTATTAGAACAATTTTTTCTTTAGCATCAATTTATGATTTATATATTCATCAAATAGATTTTAAAACAACATTTTTAAATAGAGATCTCGATGGGGAGGTTTATATGGAACAATCTAAAGGGTTTGTTCTACTTGGACATGAACATAAGGTTTATAAGTTGGGGAAATCTTTATATGGGTTAAAGCAAGTTCTTAAACAATGGCACAAAAAGTTTGATGATGTAATCTTATCTTTTGGTTTTTCACATAATGTTACTGACAAATGCATTTGTATCAAATCACATAATGATTATATTGTAATTATATGCTTATATGTCGATGACATGTTGATTTGAGTAATGACATGGAGGGCATAATAGAAACAAAAAGGTTTATATCTTCCACATTTATGATGAAGGATCTTAGACAAGTTGATGCCATTTTGGTTGCCAAGGTTAAGAAAAATAGTGTGGGATGTGTTTTGAGTCAATCTCATTACATAGAGAAAGTATTGAATAAATTCAACCACTTAAAATTTAAATAATATATTACCTCATTTGATCCAAGTGTCAAATTGATCAAAAATAATGGAAAAACTATAGTTCAACTTAAGTACACAAGTGCTATCGGTAGTCTAGTGTATGCTACACAATACATTAGCCTAATATAGCATTTGTTGTTAGTAAATAAGTAGGTTTACTAACAATTCAAGTGTTGAACATTGAAAAGCCATTAGTAGAGTTCTTGCTTATCTTAACAAAACTAAAGATCTTGACTTACAATATTCTAAATTTCTTACTATTTTAGAAGGATATGTTGATGCAAGTTGGATAATGAGTTCAGGAGATAACAAATCCACTATAAGTTGGGTATTTTTTTTGGGGAGGAGATGCCATATCTTGAAAATATAAGAAACAAACTCTTATAACTCACTCAATTATGGAGTTAGAATTTGTTGCTTTAGCAGAAACTGAAAAAGAAGCTGAATGATTGAGGGACTGTCCTTTGAAAATTTCATTGACTTCAAAAAATATAAATTCAATTTCTATTATTTGTGATGGTTAAGCTAATTTAGCTCGAGCATATATATATATATATATATATAATGGAAAGTCTAGACACTTAAGTCTTAGACATGACCATGTGAGAAAGTTAATCAAAGATGGAATAATTTCTCTCATATTTGTGAAGTTGAATAAGGATTTGGCTGATCCATTCCCTAAACCACTTACAAGATATTTAGTGAAGTCAACTTTGAATATGTTGGGTTTGAAACTCCTTTAGTAATCCACCAATGATGGCAACCCTACCTAATCTATACAAAATATAGTATCTAGGTTCAAAAGGTAAGAATAAGTCATTGATGAGTGGATGTTAAACTACTTAAATTCGGTCTAATGTAAGGTAAGTATTTATTGTCACATGCTTGTGGATTGAGTTTAATACTCATAATGAAGTTTAGTTTCATAACAAGTATTTCTAATGTGACAAAATACTAGAAGCACTGCACCTATGTAAGCTTCGAAGCAATGCCATTTCAATTGAGAGTTTAGAAGTTACTCCCATAAAAACTTTTGAATTTGGATAGCACATGGCCATATAAGTGCTAAGTGAGTATTTGAGTGGAATAAAAGTGTAAAATATTTATATGTATAGAAACTCTAGCAAGGAATAGTATGTTCAATGCTAAAATGCTACATAAAATTTCAATTTTGTTTTGTGTTAATATACTAAGATAATATTCAAATCAAAAAATATATTATTGTATGCATAAATATTTTGATCTTTCTTTATTGTTGGTATTTTACTTTTTTTTTAAAAAAAACAAGTGGGGATTGTTGTAATATTTGTTTAAATATAAAATCATATTTATACTTATATTATTTATTGTTTTATTTCAAGAGTTGTATCTTTTAGAAATGTCTTATGTTAAAAATTGTAACTTTTAATAAAATTGCAAATTTTAGGAGAGTTGTGACTTTAGAAAAATATGTGTCCATTTACAAAAGATTATTTCTATTTATGAAAGGTTATGTCTATTTATGAAGGATTATATCCCTTAAACACTAACTCTATATATAGATGTGTTTCTTGTTAGTGTTAACATTGAAAAAACCATTTACAAGTTAGAAATATCTTTTCTACCAACAACAAAAGATCAAAACACAAATTTTCTTCCTAAAAAATTAATTTTCACCATTTGCCATATGTAAAGAACTTAAAAGGCTTGTCATATCCACTAACACAATCTATGAGAAATTCTTATAGCAAAAATCGGGAAGGAGTGAGAGCAAATTTTGCTTTTAGAAAATCGATTCTCGATCGTATTTCGAGCATAAATTAAGTCTTTGTTTGCATCTCTTTCAATTTTAATATTACATATATTTATATTATATTAATAATTCTTGATATTATAATTTTTCTCCACATCAATAATATCTATTTTTCTAACACTTACTACATGTTTACATGTAGTGGGTGTAAAGTATACATGAAGGTTTACCAAATCACTTAGCTAAATGCTTAAACTATAGCTTAATATATGTTTAAGATGTGGTTGATGCAAATCACTATAAATAGGTTAATTTTATTTATTTTCTACACTTCTCGTAATTATACTTCTAACAATCTATGTAAGTCATTTCCTACCTCTTCTTTTTTCCTTATCAAATTTTCAGTCTTTCATTTACAACCTTTGCCTAAATTTTAATTCTTTACATTGTTTTTATTATTTTTATATTTGGCTAAATATATTCTCAGTGTTCATATGCAATCTTTTCCTTATTTTTTAGATGTTTAAGTAGAAATTTTATAGCAAATTTATATATATTTGGAGTTTTTTTTGCTCAATTTATGAGAGTTAATCTCATTCTTTACGAATATAATACCGTGAGT
Organism: Omphalea diandra; assembly: GCA_949677035.1. Classification (NCBI taxonomy): domain Eukaryota; kingdom Viridiplantae; phylum Streptophyta; class Magnoliopsida; order Malpighiales; family Euphorbiaceae; genus Omphalea; species Omphalea diandra. The sequence goes on along the minus strand of CATIWR010076856.1, from coordinate 10,194 downwards.
AAATTAATATTGTATTTAGCACTTATCAAAATCAGAGCTACTCAAATTATTGAACAAAAGTTTTTGTATTTGCATTTTAAGGAAAGACTAGAAAATTTTAACTTTCTTTAAGTTCTTAAAGAAAATTATTTAAAAAATATGGATATATATTTTATATATTGGGTGCTGCCATGTTTATGTATTTTTTTTCAAATATACTATTTAGATTTTTAATGTGTTTTATTTTATTTTATTTATTTATTTTTTTACTATTATACAGCTCACATTGTGGAATCTCTATATCTAATAGAAAATAATATATTTTTGAGATACTAGTATATAATTATGATAGATGTTATGAAAGTTTTCATATAAAATCACATGTATTTAGAAATTTGTGTGATAGATTAAATATAATGAATTTATTAGTTGGTAAAAAAATTATAAGTGTTGAGGAATAAATGAAAATGGCTTTATTATTATTTTTTGTCATGATACAAGAAAAAAAATATAATTGACGATTTTCACATTCAATAAAATAGTTATAAGAAAAATGACTATAATAGCATTAAAGATAATGCACAAAATAAACAATCATCATTATATAATTATCTTCAGCTATCCAGAAGTTTTTTTTTTTTTTAAAATGAATTCGTCTAAATTAACCTATCTAAATTGACTATAATGGTATAAGACAAAACAATCATTATTACACAATGTTATCTAGAGAGTTTTTAAAGTATTAAAGATAAGGTTTTTAATTTTAAAATTAATACCAAATTAACGATTATATTAGAAATTTTGATTTTAATATTATATTAAATATCTTTTTTTACTTTATATGATAGAGAATAATTAGAAATCTATGAAAAGAATGACATTTGAAGCATTCAAAAAGGTATTGAGATGAATATATCTCAACGCAATTAAATGAATGCAGTTAGAAAATCATTGTAGATAAAATTTAAAATTAATATAATAATTTTTAAATTTAAAATTAGATTGAATTGATTTTGTGTATCTAAAAGTTGCTTTTGAGAAATTATAATGATTTTATCCTTATTTTTAAATATTTATTTTATTAAATTTATTGATTAGAAACAATTGTGTTGTTAATTACAGAAATATATTTTAAATATGTATATTATAAACTAACATTGTAATAAACAAATATAAGCTGATCTTAGTTTATTGTAATTAGAATCTTATGGCTTTAATTTGCTACAATAAGCATTCAGTTTTTTTTCTCATATTTTATTTAATTTCTTTGTTGGTGATGTACACTATCAAAATTTTGAAAGAAAATTGTTTAATTTTGATTCTTTTGTGCTTCAAAAATATGTGTAATAAAACTAATCAAAATATTTTCAAGAAAATAAAAAAGGAAAAACTAAAAAAATAAAACAAATTAACACAATTTTCAAATTTCAAAAATTGAAAATTAAAGCAGAAAAATAGAAAATGCAATTAAACAGGCCCTACATTGTGCTACACTTTCCTAAAAGAGGATAAGACCACTTCAATGGCCCTGGAGGTTTCAGTGGATCAACTAACGTTATTCTCTGATGGGCCAAAGCCCCCTTCACTTAAACTCATCTCCGCCGGCGCACGTTAGTCCTCCTGCGCCAGGAACCTCCAACGTCCCCCCCTCGCAATCATCTCCGCTTTTCACATCCGTCCGACCAGTTTCAAATGGGCGCGTTATTCGCCACAATCAACGTCGGAGACCTCCCCACCGGCGACCTCACGGACCCGACCTCACCACTCTCCCCACCCGATCTCCGCCTTCTCATAACAAAGCTCGAATCTCACTCTATCCAAATCAAGTCCAGAGTCCAATCTTACCTCCTCGCTCACCACTCCGACTTCTCCTCCCTCTTCTCCCTATGCAACGACGCCGTTTAGTAGACTAATAAAATCAACGGAACCGTGTCGGAGCTTGTAAGTTTGGTCTCTGATTCTCCTTTTGACAGAGAGATAAGGGAGATTGTGGAGGAAGCGAGAGAGAAGATGAAGGAGGCGAAGCTAAAGAGGGAATTGTTGGAATTAGCGAGAGGTTGAGGGGGCTGAGAGAGGCTGTGAAGAATGGACAGCTGAGATTTGCTGCGGAAGAAGTAAGGAGTTGAAGAGAGCGTTGAGGATTGGTGGTGAGGATGAGATGGAGCCTGTGGTTTACGGCTTGTTAAGGAAGGATTAGCTCGATTGGTTCGATGAGGTAAAGTTTTTCTTTTTTTTTTTTTTTTTTTTTTTTGAGCTCTGTTTGGTTGCTGAGGACTTACAGGAAAACCAAAGAAATGACATTTGAGCTTTTTAGCTGGCATAGGTTTGGAAACTTAGCTGTGTGTCATACAGTTCCATAGTCTTATAAAAAAAACTCATATGCTACTTGCGTTATTTAAGATTGTGGAGAAGAAAGATATAAGGATTGTGTTTACTGTTTTGGTGGATTGTGATTGGTATATTTGTGAATTTTTTTTTGAAATAATTTTGTGATTGTCTTTTAGATGAATTGGATTTGGGTTTGTAGATTCAAGAGGTGCTTGTGAGGTTCATGGAAAGTGCAGTTCACTTTGAGCTGGATTCTGGTGGAATTAGGATCAAGTATCAGTTGAGCACTAATGGAATTGCTGGGATTGACCTTCACACAATTTTGGAATCACTAGAGGTGAGTGTATTTGTTATATATTAGTACTGAATTTTTTCCAAAAGACCTGCAATATATTGTGTTGACGAAGCTTTAAAATCTTAGTCTATTGTCTGAAATCGGAAGCATTTAATGAATTATGTTACCTGCATTTGAATGGCTGCATTTTGTTTCTGCACATGATAAATTTTTACTGTCAACCCTCTGCTTGTTTGCACTTTTTTCTTAAAGGAATGTTTGTGGCTTTTTTAGTCTTGATGGGCTGTTAAGTTGTTATTGTGAATTTTGTTTGCTCTTGGGAAAATTGCTCTCCTAAAAATGTTAAGGCAATTGGATATGTGCTTGTTGAATCTGATGCTCCAATTCATTTCACTCATTTGCTAGAGCTTATTGTAGGTGGTCGGAGTTTTGGATTATGGGCTTGCTAAAGTGGTTGACCAAATGAACAAGTTTGTTATTACTCCTCCTGTAAATTCTGCATTGTCTATTACATACATAGAAGATACCAAAAAGGTCTCTGAACACATGACGGAGGCTATATTGAAGATGATAGTATCATTTGATCCTAAGGTAAAATTTCTTAGTAACAGCTTCTAGTTTTTTTTTATCATATATATTTCATTGATGTCCGCAAAATGGGTCTAAAGCTGTTATATGAAATGCATAGGCATCCATGCTGGTCTTGCTTTAAAATGTCATCTTTCTATAATTTATTACATAAATTTTACTTTTGGAAACAACATTGAGAGTAAACTGAGTCCTATTAGATGGAGTAAAATTTCTGCCAGTAAATCAAAGTTAAATGGGTCTTATCCTCATTTTATTCCATGTGTATGTCTATTGTTGCTTTGACATTGGTTTTTCTCAATTTGCATATGGACGATGTGGATGGTAAAAATATATATGCAGGGATCATTCAGGTTGTAAAGTTTATTTCTGAACGCTTATGCTTGCAAAATGCTTCTTGGATTAGATGTTTTGGAAGATTGACTTGGTCTAGGATATCTGAGTTGATTATTTCTAACTTCCTCTCCAAGTTTTGTTTGTCATACTTTTTAAACTGGAGCTACATTCTTTTTTAATTTTGTTATGTCAAAGTTACCATGTATCCATGATCTTTTCCATTGAAGCTGGAAATATACGTCAAAATATTTATCTTACTGCTTCTATCAGATGTACAACAATAATATTCATTAATTGACATCTTCTTTGCACTTAACATTAACTAAATAGACAGCAAAGGATTTTTGTGGCGGCATAATAAATCTTTGTTGATTGATGAGACAATTTATATCAGTATCTGTCTATCTGTAAATATCTATCTAGTAATTGCATCATTGCCTTTTGTTTTTCACTTCAACAGATCTTGGATGTATCTTTAGCCATGGTGAATATGATGTGAAGGAATGCAAACTCCTAGGAATCATGGATGCATGTGTCTATTACGATTTTCTTGCTAAATAATTAGTAGTACTAGTTTTTGAAGTTTGAATATTAGGAGGGTTGGAAAGAAAATGAATCTGTTAAATGAAGTCTGAAGTTGGCAAAAAATTACTTACCTCTTCCAAAATGGCTGGCTGAATAATGCTGCAGTTTAATGTTTGCTGAATAATGCTGCAGTTTAAGGATGTAATCCTCTAAAAGAAAGTGCATTGCATAGATTATTAGAGAACATATTTTGCAAAAATCTAAGTGGTAAATTGTTTTATTCTATTCTTTAGCTTTGGACTTCCAGTTATGGAATTTGATTAATACTAATAATGGATCAGCTGTACACAAGGTTAGTGGTTGTCTCATGCAGGAGGCTTTGTGAACAAAGTTGTTATTTAAATTTGATAATGCTAGAGATGCAACTGCGTATTTGTGGACAGTTAGTAGCAGTGTACAGTGGTGGTTTGGCATTCCCAAAAAAATTTTGTTTCCTTTTTAATTATGATGCATATACAAAGCCAAAGCCATTTGAAATGGTGTAATTGGTATTAGATTGTAAATCGTTCCTTAGATATTTTTAATCTTAATGTATTTTGCAGTGTCTCCATACTTTCAAAGTTGTAAAAGAAAATTAATCTTAGTCATTTGAAAGTTCATGGTGATGGTTTGCATTTTCTCTTTTAGCAATTGGAAATTAGTAACACTAGGCATTGGATCTGTTCATTCTTTCTAAGAAAACAACAAACTATAGATAACTAGAGGTTACTTCTAACTCATTTTGTTTGACATGGTAAAAATTTCTTCTTCATCAATCATTGCACGTTGTATTTAGAGTTATCTACTTCCAGTAACCTTTAGTCTGGTTTATGGGTTGCTACATCAGAAGCTGTTCTGAATTGGCCATCTGATGGAGTCATCCTGACTCAAACAACTTCTTGCTCTTTTATGTACTGGTTACATGCATGGATTTGAAGATGACTCAGTGTCCATCTTTTAAGTCATCTCAAGCAATTAGGCATGTGCCTAGATTTGATTATATTCAAGTGTTTCATTAATTATTCCTTGTATTGTTGACTTTGCACAATAATTAAGGTCTGTTTTCTTATTTCTGTGGAAGTTTACGTTTGTAGTTCCCAAAAGATACTGCAATTTTTACTGAATAATGGAATGACCTTGTTTATGGTTTGTGTTAGCTTGTTTGCTTTAGTATGTAACTCATATGATTATCTATGGTGATGGATGGTTCCTTCCTTTGGTTGTTTTGCTTTTTTTTCCCCTCAATTTATGCAACTTCGTTGTTTGCTGCTATGGATGCAATTGAGTTCTCTTTTTGTTGTTTCAGGCTGTTCCTGAAGATGCATTAAAACTTGCTGGCTTTCAGAAGATCATCAAGTACACGTCTGAATTTGAGACTGATTTAAAAGAAATGAATTTATTTCAGCATCTGATACCACAGACCAAAAGTTGAGCAATTTTGCTGAAAATGTTGAGATTCACTTGGCATCTAAGAAGAAGGTGGAAATTTTGGCAAAAGCTAGAAATTTGCTTTTACAGTGTGACTTTGCCATTCCCCAAGTGAGCTTTAAAAGACTGCAATTGAGATACTGATATATGTCAATCAGTTTTGTAATTATAAATGATTCTTCAGGAAGTATACTAGAAAAGGTGCTCTGACTGCTGGACTAGCTGCAAATTCTTCTGAGAATGTAGTTGACCTGCTTTTTCTATCTGAGAACTGTGTGGTGTCCAAAGCAGCTTCCCAACTCATGGAGTTAGTGCATAAGACACTTAAGGTAGTTGAACCAACACATAAATTAATTAAACCTTTCTTTACTGTAGGCAAATTTTAATTTCCTGGCATATATAATTGTTTTTTAGCATGGTGGCCCTATCACTAGACTGAGTCAGTGTTTTTGTCACACCATGTTTTTGCATACAACTCTATTTTCACTGGTACTAATTGAGTCCCTAATATTCTGTTTCATCCATGCCTGCCTATGTTACATTTGTGAGAAGACGGAAGCATGTTAAGATTCAGTAGGATAGTTGAAATTGAGAAGGTCCTCTCCAGTGTCTCCAGTGTCGCACTTATAGCTATCAGAACATGAGGAATTTCATGAAATGCTCTGTGCTTTCCATCTTCACTTGCTGTGTTAAAATATAGATATGCTATGCGGAAGAAATGGGAGGGCGCTATAGTATAATGTGAATTTGAGATGTTTTTCCTAGGTTTGATGCACATCACTGTTGAATTAAGGAAGAATTTATAAAATGGTTATGAAAAGAAGCCTGCCTTTATGTTTCCAATCCTCTTTTAGGCAATCATGTCAAGACATAGATGTGCTTTTTGAGCAGGTGAAACCTTTCTTCTTTTGCTTAATTATTTCCTCTATCAAATTGCATACACATGCCATAAGATGATGTGCCAAACATCTATATATTTGGGATTTTTTTAGTCTAACTTTAGGATTTCCTATTATAAAAGACCCTTTGCCTCCCTCATTCTTTTGTGCTCTTATGCAATATACTCATCTTTTTTTTTTTTTGGGTACATTTTCCATTTATGTTCTAGAAATAAAGAGGTCTTGGAACTGCTTTAGAACTTGTTACAAATATGTTCAAATGACTCAAATCTTGCATTTCATTCAAATATAAGGATGATATTGAGCAATTGCATGGCATGTTTATATGACTTGTAAATGACCATTAACATATTTTTCCTTTGATGGGGTGGTTGAAAAACATTAAGGTTCTCATGCCTAAAGTTTGTTTTGCTTATGGTAGTGGCAATTTGGTGCAGGACATTTGCTTATCATCCCCAAGAGTTGCACTAAAATTCTATTGTGCTTCTAGGGATGCTATGCTTCTTTACGAGGCTGTCATTCCTGTCAAGGTTAGTGCATGGAATGTAGTTTTGTAACATGAAAATTTACTCTAATCCATGCAGCTTTATTATTGGGGTTGGTTTTCTTTGATTCTGCATTGTGCGCCAAAAACAATGAGCCATTTTATAACAAAAAAGCACCTTCTGTCAAAGTATGTATTGTAGTTTCACATCTAGAACCGTGTGTGTGCGAAAATTTCTCGTTTCTAATCAAAATCATCATGGGGACTGATGAAACCTCTTTGACTTTGAACTTCTAAAAGTTGCTTGGGATCCTTTGGGTGCTACCTCTTGGAATGGTTATGATTTACTCAATTTCCTAACAATATTTATTTCATCATATTTTTATTGGACATTTTTTTAGCATATTTTCCTTTCCTTTGAGATTGTATATGTATGTGATATATTTGATCTCAACCTGAGCTTGAAGTTCAACAAGCTCTTTTATTCTGCATGGTTTATGGTCAGCTACACAAAAATATTTGATAGTTTCAGGGTAGGTTCATGTTCATAATTATGTTAGTAACCCTCAGTTTTGACTTGTGAAGCTAGAAATGCACCTTAATAGTTTCAGGGTAGTTTCAAGCTCTTTTAATTTTGCTGTTCTTATGCACAATGACTGTCTCTATCTATCTCAAGAAATACTTGGACTGGCATTTGAGATATGGATGGATAGATTCCATGCTTCTTTGTCCATAGTTGTGGATCAATAAATTGTACTACAATTTTTTTTTTAATGTGTCTGTCTGTCTCTGTTTTGCTAAATTCCTTATTTCTTACTATAATATTCATTGCTATTATTTTGAAGTGACGTGTTGAACAGAAAATTCACTTATTTGATACTCACAAAGATTTGAATCCTTGACTGCAGTAGAAAAACTAACTGCTCTTATGCCTTCTAATTGTGATGTTTCAGTATAGGTCTGATTTCCCAGATGGCATTAAAGAACACACTGTTTTTGTTGACATGGCCCCAAGATTGCATATAATGTCAGAGGATATACAACATAGACAAATCCAGCTAGTGATTTTTAAATTGAAACAGGTACATTGTCAGAAATGTGCGCAAAATTAGACTCTGGTATTTGCAAAAAAGCTTTGAAGGTTAACTGAATTTATGAACTGACAATATGCTCTTTCTCGGCTTTTTGCAAATGTTTGTTAGGCCATAGATGGAGTTGATGGATTTCAGAATACTCATCAAATGCACCAGTTTGAATTTGCAAAGTTTAGTATAGATCAGGTCAGTATGTTTTATTAGTGTGGTCTTTTTCCTTTGTCAATGGACTTTATCTTAATAGTTAACTTTGTGAGGTAGACTATTGATGTTTCTTGATCAGGTTTTTTTTATTCTTGAGCAAGTACATCTTATATGGGAGCCACTCTTGCTACCCTCCACTTACGAGAGAAGCATGTCTGTGGTTTCTAGAATTGTGAGAGACATTCTCCTTCTAGATGATATGGCAGCTGAGGAAACATTAAAGGTATGATCTGTTGGAATTTGAGTTTTTTGTGGCCTTGGAAGCTAGTGATTAGAGTACATCTGATTCTCATTTTTTCCCCAGCTTCAAAGGTTCATCCATTTGATGTTGGAAAGCCTAAACCCTTTGATGGAGTCCTTGATTGCTGTCATCCAGAAGGAGAAGTCAGTAGAGTATTCTAGATTTCCTCTAGATGATCTCATACCATCTTTATGTAGAATCCGCAAACTTGCAGGCATGATTATAACCTGTTGCTTAAGTTTCTTTGTGGAAGTTGATAAACAAGTATTCATTAATTTGCACATTTTTTATTTGTTAAAATTTCACAAATTTTTTTTTTTGGTACAATTTTCATTATTTTGCTTGATAGTTTTCAGAACTCCTAGACATGCCTTTAAAAGCTTGGGAAAGTGGGGAGCTCTGCAGCTCTGGTTTTACAATGTCCGAGGTATATATACATGTGCAATGTTTAAATGTTCTTTTCTTTTGGTAGATACGTGTACATTGTTTTCTCCTGGCCAAATAACCATATAAATTTGAACCTCTTTTAAAAATTCTGGCCAATCCTTTCAATTTTAGCTGAACCATAAATGATAATTTTGGTTGGTTTAGTGAATGAAAATCAGAATGTATGATAAAGCTTATATCTATCTTAATAGGCAAAAATTATGCTTTGTACTTGTTTCAAATGATTATAATATAAAATCATTTTTCTTAACATTTTCCTTTCTTAAAAAAAAAGATATTGTCATAAAATATCTATTATTGGAAAATTTTATATAACAAGTTTATAAAAGAAATCAAATAATTAAAGTAGTTATTTTGCCAATGTTTTAGAGGAACTATGGCTATTCGCACAAGGGATTGCTGCAATGTTCAAATGTTCTTATTATCCTAGGTTGCTTTTGATGTATGTAGAAACAATTAATGGTGCCATTTTATGCAGGTAAGGCTTACTCATTCTGAAATATATTTTATTATCTGGTTTGTATTTAATTTGCATATGAGAGTAAAAGCCTGACACATCACTGTGGTGGTGGTAACTGACATTTTGTAATGGTGGTGTGGTGGGTCATACCTATGCATCTTGCCCCTCTTCCTTTTTGCTGCTCATAGTATGGATGCCCCCCTCAATGGTTTCGCTTGCATTAACCTGAACTTCTTAGATTAGCATCTTCCTATGTTTTGTCTGTAGTGATCTTTTTTCCCCACTTCAGCTGGAACATGTTCCTTTTTTGGTTTAAAGTGCTAACATCCTTTAACGTCGCTTCCTTTCTACCAACATAGTCAAAGTTAGCAACACATTAATCAGTAATGACTTCACCCGATAGTCTCATATCAAATGCACCCAAGGGGCCAATAAATTTCGTAGTGATTCCTTCTACTCACAGTGACCCTCACTCATACCCATATAAATTTTGTCGTGATTCCTTCTAGTGATTAAGTTTTCTTTCCCACATCCAAGAAGCCTCATCAACGTACTAATTGCTCATCCCATGTGGGATAGGAGAATTATGCTTGTATGGAGATTAGCTTGATGCATAAAGATTACGCTTGTTAACCATAGTTATTAAAGGCGCAAGGTCCACTAAGGTGTTGAGGGGTTCTAGAGTTTAGGTGTAAAGCGCTCGACTGAGTGACATGAGGCGCAAAAAAAAAATTAAAAAAATAAAAAATTTTATTATTAGACTATTAGTAAGGTGATATAATATTATAACTATTAATATTCAATACACATTAAGTAATAACAATAAAAAAACACAAAAAAAAAAAAA
>CATIWR010076844.1:0-16637 GCA_949677035.1 Omphalea diandra | reverse complement strand
GATATGGATAATTTGCATTTTATTTTATGAGATGAGTAATGTTATCACTGGATAAATGGGTATGCACTCAGTTATGTGTTTATGAGATCATACCTTGGACATTAGGTAATACACTAACATTGATATTTTACTGTGCTAGTTGGAGGCATTGGCTTGAGCGCTTTAGGCTTCAAGTAGACGTCTCTGTGCCCATTGCTTGGTAGGATCAGTAGATTACATAGTTGAGTGCTTATGTGATTTTGTCGATATATTTTATTGATTTTACAGCCTACTGAGGATTTTGATTATTTTATTTTGGATAAAGAAAATTTGTGAGTATCAAATTTTATAAATTATTATTTATTCAACAAGATAATTTTTTTATGATTACTTAGAGATTTTCAAAAGATATTAATAAGTATGTTATTTTGAAAGAATTTTGAAATATATTTTTGTTACTTATACAGTTATTCTGTTATTTTTATTTTCAGTTAAATATTTGATTAAAAGTTTAATTTATATATATTTTGTAATATATTCTTTAGTATTGTTTATTTCCTCACTAAGTTTTATACTCATTATTTCACTCACCAATTTATGTAAGAGATTTGAGGATAGAATTTGATAGGGCTTCGTTTTACTAGACTCCACGATCTGAAAAAGTGTATGATTAAAGAGATATAAAAAGAGGCCCTATGACCAGGGTGTTCCATTATGTGTGGAAGTAATTGTAATAAAAAATTATTTATTGATGCATTAAATTTTATATGATACAATTTTAAGAGAATATTTATTAAATTTAAATAAAAAAAGTTATGACAATCAATCAAATAAATAATATTAAATATTTCATAATAACAAATAAAATTAATAGATAATTGCAAATTATATATATACATATATCAGATAGTTATAATAAAAATTATTTAATAATTTATACCTTTAATCTTATCTGACATAACTTTAAGACAAAATTTATTAAATTTGAGCGAAATAATTTATAACAATCTATTGCACTATCATTAGTCTTTATATATATAGATTTTGAATAATTAATAAAATTAATTTACATCTTGACTTTTTATTAAAAACTTTTAATTTTTAGATTTTTCTAATTTCTTATTTAGAAGTTGTTTAAAATTTTTATTTTCAAAATTTTCAAATTTATTATTTAAATTTTTTTATATAATCTAGAGTTCCTATTTAGAATTTTTACGTTTTATTTTTTAAATTTTATATTTAAAAAGCTTTTATATGCCAATTATTTTTTTAATTTTCTATTTTTTGATATGATAATTTTTTATAATATAATATAAAATAATGACATATGGTTATATTATATACAATTATTTGATAAATGTCAAGTGATAATTTAAAACTAATTCTAAGATTGAAATTAATAATATAACCAGTAATAAACTCGTGCATTGCATAGTATAATTATAATAATAAATTTTAAATAAATTAATATTTCATTTATTAAATGATTATCTAATTAATTATTATTTTATAAAAAATTATTGTCAAGTAAATAAAATAATAAATAAATTTTTAAAAATTTATAATTATGTACAGAGATAATTATAATAAAAATTACCTATCAATTTGTCTTCAATCTTATGTGCACAATTTTAAGAGAATATTTACTAAATTTGAATGAACAAATTCCTGACAAATAATTAAATAAATAAGATTAAGTATTTCATAATCAAAAATAAAATTAAGAGATAATTGAAAATCATATATGTGTGTTTATGTGTGTGTGTGTGTGAGTGAGGCAGTGACAACAAATAATTATTTATTGATTTACATGTTCAATCTTGTGTAACATAATTTTAAAAGAAATTTATTAAACTTTAACAAAGTGATTTATGATAATTTATTACACTACTACTAGCTCTCACATACTCAAAATTTTGAACATTGAAATTAACTTAAAATTTGATTTCCTATTTAGAATTCTTATTTTAAGTTTTTTAAAAATTTTCAATTCAGAAGTTGTTTAAATTTTTTACCTTTTAAATTTTTCTAATTTCCTATTCATAAAATTTTTTTTGTATGATGTTAGCTTCATATTTAAATTTTCATTTTTTTGTTTTTCTCATTTTTATTTAGAAATTTTTATGTGGAATTTGATTTTTAATGTGACAATTTTCTATAATATTGACATAGCATAAGTTACTCAAAGACAAACAACTAGGGTTTTGCAAAAAATATATTTTGTTAACTCCTTACATAATACAAAACTGAGGCTTCAATACGTCTTACAATGCAAAATTACAACATAGGACGATTTTGTCAAAAATGGTAAAAATCCTAAAACCAATGCCAAAATAAAGTCCTAATTAAAATAGGAAACTCAAAACAAACGACGACTAAAATGGAATTTTCTACTAAAAGTTAAAGCCAAAACAAAAATTACCAAAAATAAAAAAATACAAATTTCAAGGCCTAAATGTGAAATTTGGGCAAAAGCGACAAACATCATAGCCAAAGGCAGTGGTTTTTAATCATTGGGGCATTTCCAATCAAACCATGGTCTTTTCGGGTCAAAATTTCCAACTGCCCTATACTAGTAGAAATCATGAAATTGCAAAGTTTTTTCTCCATCTTCTTATGTTGTCGCTCTAATTGCTCTTAATAAATTTTTGGCATTGCTTCCGCATCAAATATAATGTAAAATAATAAGACGTAATTATGTTATACATAATATTTTAATAAATGATAAATAATTTTTTCATACTAATTACTGTTAATAATATATATTGATAACATTGATATTGATTTGAAAACATGAAGCAAGTCTCACACAATTTTGTAGCCATACCTCTACATTTATTGGAACATGAAACAAAAGCATGCAGATGAAAACAAGCCACGTAGTTAGGAATACAAAAGCAATCAATGACATTTTAGGATGCAGAGGTGGCCAGTCATGTGCCAACTTTCACCTCCATCAGGATATAAATAAGGGCATGATGAGGTGTAGGAATCCTTTAAAAGCAAGTTCCATGCTGCATTCAGATCCTTAGTTGAGAAATGGTCCAAGTAAGAGTGGAATTCTCAAATCTACTATGTGATGCAGTTGAATTTCTTCACATCTTTATTCTTATTTGTCATCCGGGTCAATATCAACCATGAAGACATCTTCATAGGGCCTCATAGAGTGCATGAAAAGAGGTGCATAAATTCGATCAGCAGACACTGCAGTAAGATCCAAAGTCACAACAATGCTCATTCTGTCCAGACTAAAATGGATGGTTCACATGTCCTGCAAGATCATCTCCATTTTTTATCACTCTTACCGCCACTGAGGATCATTCACCTTTATTAAAAACACAACAAAATATCATAGGTCGAGGCCATTATCTTTTTCTGGTGCATCTTTAGGCTTATCACGAGTTGATGAAAATGATATCCAATCTCCCTTTGGGGACCATTGGTAATGTGTGTCAGCCTAAGGCCCATCTGTTAGCCTTGTTATTTTTTTGTACTCCCCCACTTGTGCATCCTCCATTATGTATAGATTCTTATACTCACCTCCTCCATCTCTTGTTGATAAAAAAACTAATTTTTTTCCCTATTACAATTTTCAACCCACTCCTACAACTATTAGAAACTATAATATAATAAAGGGCCTTTTGTCATTCAAAACAAAAGCATAATATTATGATGAATGATACTGAGTTAACTGACTTGTTAATGGATTGCCTAAGGATTATGAAATAATTGGATTGCTTTTATGAGTTGAACTTATAGCGGGACTAATCATTAAGTTAAATTTTATTTAGATTCCTCAACGGATAAATCAATTCCTCCACTAATTATTTAATAGATATCAGTTGGGCAAGGAACCAAGTATATTTAGAAAAAAAATCCATCTCAAGGAATAATTATGAAGCTAGTTATCATCTGGACTTGTGGATGGGAAGGCATTATTGAATCCTTTTGTGAGACATCGACACTGTCGGGCCCCACTAGCCGCATTGGGGATGGCACAGGTTTGTAATGGTTGCTTAGCATTGAAAGAAGGTCCCCTGTATACATACAATATGTCATCTTATGGATTTTGGCTCCAGAAGCTTGAGTACTTAGTTAAGGCCCTAGCCCTTAGCCCAGTTCTTCTCTGGCTCCACCAGCAGCCTTTATCAGCTACTATGTTTCCCTTCATGAATGTGAATCTTTATCACTTTGTGGCTACAACATTAGCATTTTAACCTTATTTCTGAGTTTGCCTTACCATTGATGCAATAATTATAATTGCTAATGAACTGCAGGATTCAAATTAGCTATTAGCTTTTCTTTGGCAAAGCAGATAAAGCTACCTTTAATATGGGGAACGAAGGAAATGGTTTGTATCAAAAGAACTATCAAGGAAAAACCTAGTAATCTGTTAAATTACGATAGTGCATTGATGCTAACAGTATCGTGGATATGATAGATAAGTTTGTATATTTAACTAATTGATGCCTTTGATTCTATTATTGACTGCGAGCTCGTGCTTGTTTCTGCTGAGCTTTACTTAAATGGTAAGATCTTTGCCAGTCTATGAGCTTTTCAAACAAAGTAAGATAAAGGGATGAGACATAATTTACCTTAACATGAGTTATTGACTCTACTGCAGGAAGGACTACTTGGAGTTCCATATCATGTGAAATGGGACCAGGAAAGACAACCCACTATTGGAACTTGTTTTGCTATCTCTCTGCTCGTTCCCACCTGTCTTTTTCCCACTATAGTGAAAGATCTTTCCCTTCACCATAGAGGGAAACTCGCTAACTTTATAGGCAGTTTCTTGTCCCAGGCTCAGGCAAGGGTATTTGAGAGAGAAGCAGGGTAAGAGGCAATTTTACTATATCCTTCCAAAACTGGAATAAAATACATATTTACATAAACAAAAGAGACGTTACCCCTTCGTTCTTTTTTTCATCTACATTAACATTAGTCACATCACAGAGAGTTAGGAAAGAAAGAAAGAAAGCCTAATTCTTTTACCTTAATAGCCTTTAATGCTAAGATTCTATCACACCAGATATAGAATCGAGAGTATGCAATAGGTCGGGTTGGAATCCCACTCCATATTCTAAAGAAAAAGACTAAAAATGAATTCCTATCTTACTTATGACTTCTTCTACAACTCAGTAGACAGACTTAGTCCCTAAAGAAATAAAGAAAGATTTGGCATAAATTTAAAGATAAAGAGTGCATCCTGGATAAAATGACTCCACTGAGTTCTTACAAACTCAAGACTAAAAGGAAAGGAGGGTTGGTTGAAAGTGTTTTCTCTTTCTCGTAGCTAGTAGTTCCACCCACATAGTGGGAAGCTTTGAATGTAGAAAGGGTTATCGGGATACTGAGGCATCTTCTTTAGGCTAGGCTATATTCTAGTTGGCTATCTGAGACAGATAAATGGAAGAATAAAGCAGCAAGTTACATATTTCAAATGAGAAGTAGAGCAACATACCCTTTGTGAGAAGGAAGGAGTTGAAGACTGAGAAGTAGTCCCCCATAAAAAAGTGTTCTTATTGGAGATTTGATTCAAAAAGCCTTTTATGAAGCAAGGCATGAAATGGAATGACTTCTTTTTTACATGGAGTTTACTTTCTTCGATAGATCTTTCTTTTTTTTAACTCGATTTTGGTATGACATACTCTAGCATCTTTAGGCTAGTAAGGCCAAAGCTTCAATTCGCACAACTAAAGCTCTTCTTTATACTGTTACTTATGAGTTAGCCCTTTCCTTTCTTCATCCGCGAATCACCCGCCTAAGTGCCCCCCCTTTGACTGAACTAAGCAAATAAATCTATCTACCAAAAAGAGTGCATTCGATGCAACAGATTTATTCCCAGGGGATTCTATAAGGCTAACAACTCGAAAAGTAACTTTCACACTTGAAAGCTCGATATAGAAAGGGAGTCGATCTGCGGCTTCTCTTCTTTAGTATGATTAAAAAGTCTATCTATAGCAAGCTGTAAAAAGACTCCTTTTAGTCGAGGAAAGAGGTTTTTAACAATTATGAAAGCTTTATTGTTGGGTAATCCCCCATGTGGAGAACTTGCCCAGAGGTACCGATTGAGGTTCTGCGTAGGTTTGATAAGTTTGACTTGATCTCATCAAATGTGAGCTATTGCCCTTTTTGCTCTCGAAGAAGACTCTCCATCTCGGGATTCTCTCCCTTAGATCAACTGGAGACTCTCCTTCTAATAATAGCCTTATTGTCTACGTCCTTTTATATATGGACTTTTCTCTTTCCTCGCTTTGGAAAGGTTTGACCTAGTCATAACATACTCGAACGTAGTTTCTACTTAATGAATTTCATTCATTGGCTTGTTCTTTAACCCAAACACGTGATTTCATCCATATACCAACTCTAGGGTCAATGTAATTGCTATTGATGCTCTCCCTGTGGCGAGAGGCGATCAAATCCATCTATTTTTTATAGCACGTAAAGCTCGATTGAGGGAAGCCTATTTACTAAAAAAATCCTCTTTTTTCACTGCTTCGAGATGACATATATTTTAGTTAAGGCATCCTGTTGCTTGTTTATAAGGCTTGTTTATGCTAATAAATTGAACACCTGGAAAATCGGTAGTTTCATAATGAATTCTTTCTAAATTTAGAGTGATGGCTTAATAGACCTTAATGCTAGGCTGCTCTTCTTCACTTCGTCCACCTTCACTGTCGATCGCCTTTTGCCTCTCCTTCGAGAAAGAAACCTATTTCTCTCTATGGAAAGAAACCCCTTGGAACACCTTTGCCTTAGATAATAACATTTCTCTGTTTTTTAGTTTTTAGGTGAAATATGCAAAAACCCCGACATCCTAATCTTCCATTCCAATTTCATATACCTTATGAACCATTTGACAACACACTCTTGCCCTTGGCTAGATCATCAATATATCGATTATACCGGAGATGAGGAGCACTCCTAAAATGGATATATATATATATATATATATATATATTCATGAGTATGGGTGAGTTTTTGTCTAGATAAATAAAATAGAGCATAAACTATGTATCCATGATAAATACCATTAATTTTGATTACTAATATAGATCATATTAGTTCTTGTTATATAAAATATACCTCATAGACAGTGTGCAATTCATTGCTATCGGTTACCCACACAGCTTTGAACTCATTGTCAATGAATGCAAGCTTAGAGCCATCTGCAAAAAATGTTGGAACTACACCTGATACCCTAAACAGTCCTATATTTGGATGTGGAGAGTCGAGCTTGTGAAAATGTCTTTGGATATTGTCTCCACTATGTGCAACTACTTATTAGCTTAACATATTGTTAAGAGTCAAAAATCTCATATAAAAAAGGCTTAACCATTAATTAGTTAGTTCTAACCTTTTAGAAATAGTTGATCCAAACTCATTTAATCCAATCCATTAATGGGCTTAATGTCTATCTAATTCCACTAAATTTCTTATATGGTATCATAGCAAGTCCGCCCAAGTTCAAAAATCTATCATCAAGTATCCATCTAGACTTCCATTTCAAAATCTTCAATTTCAGCATGAAGAATTCAATTTTAAGTGGTTAAGTAAAAATTCAAAGCATAGTTGCCACTTGAGGTTTAGGTTTAGTTAACTAACTAATTAGTTCTAACATTTTAGCAATGGTTGATCCAAACTTATTTAATTAAATTGATGGACTTAACCTCTATCCAATACTCTAGTCTCCTAATTAAATTTCATACATATATGATTAAAATTAAAGGAGCATTCAATAAAGCACATTTGGTAGTATAATACGTACCTTGAGAAGGTCGCTTTTGCAACGATGGTAACCTATGTGGTTCCCACCATCTATCACAAAGAGGTTGAAATGGTCAGCCTATGGTCTTGTTTTTTGAGTAATTTGTAGGGGTTATTTTGGTGTAGTTAAATAAAAAATCTCAATTTGTCAATACTGTGCTTCAACACAAACATTATTGAACTCAGATTTTTGACGAATAGTTGCCCCTGCCATTTTAGCGGCATTAATTGTTGTTGGAGTTATGGCATTAATTCCATCAAGAGTCACAAGAAGAGATTCTAAGGTTTCACCGTCGCTAATGTCAGCTCGAAACAAACTCTAATATTTTTCAACCTTTCAATGGAAAAATATGACGTTGTCACTTCTCTATGTTGGCCACCTTCCCTTTTTTTATAACTCTCTTGAGCTTTAGGGGAGGCTTCTCTACATTCATCACATAAATGTTAGTCTGTTAATCTTCATGTTAGAATTTTTTGTGTGGGCTAATATTAATTATTGGTTTGTTTTAATTATTTTATAAAATGAACTGAATAATATAGTTTATTGATTAGTGGGTAAGCCTAATTAAATTATGATCAAATGAGTTATGGGCTATGACACCATTAGTGGGTCTGATATGGAAGACGATTTGTGTAGGCCTAATTTAACATAGACTTGTGATGGGTGGGTCTGTTAAATTTATTATAAATAGGCTAAGTCCCCTCTCTTGCCTTCATAACCCTGACCCTAATTGCTACATCCATTGGTAGTCGTCTTGCGAGAAGGTCAAGCAGAGGAAGAATTAGCTTTCATTTTTCAATCCTTCTGATATATTTTCTCAGTGTTAAATTTTAGTGGTAGATATTATGAATCAAAACAATTTTGGATTTACTACACAAATAGGTACGCAATTTGTTTCTGCTTAGCTATTGATTGGTGTTCTAAATTCATGTACTAGATCCTAAATAAATTTTTACATGTGGTATCAGAGCTTTAGATTGCACATGATTTAGAATCCTTAATATTTTGTATTGATAATCCAAAAAAAATTTGATAACCAATTGAGGGCATCCCAGGTGTTGTTATATCGCGTTTTGATATATTTAATCTGCTTTTACCATCACAAGCTCTTCTATTAGCTCAGAAGGTTGATGAAGCACATTAATCTCAATAGAGGCCGCGGGTTCCAAACCCGCGTTGGCTCAACCTTTCTTTTCTGGCAACTTTTTTTCTCCCTTCTGCAATTCTGTTCACAACTCAAACAAACAAAGATTTTTTTTAAGGTTTTGAACCTGAATCGTAAACAACAGAGGGACGACTCATCTCATTCTCTCTCTATTTGTGTCTCATTTCAAACCCTAACTTTTTCTTCTTTTCTACCTACCGAATTTGCCTTGAAGGCTAAATCTGTGCTACTGCTATAGTGCCTTCCTGGATGGGCAGCTATGCTCAATTTGGCTTTGTGGTCTTGTTACTGTATTCACGATATTGTGGGATTTGTGGTAGAATTCAATTGTTGTGCTTTGCTCTCAATCTTACATGAATTTATTGATTGTTTGATTTGTTTGTTGATGATGTTCTTGTTGCACAAGAATCATTGGTGAACTTCGACAAAGTCACCTCTCGTGCTGTCGAAGACGTCCCTACTGAACAAGATCGACGACTCTGTGATGCAAGTAAAAAAAAAAATTAGGGTTGAAACTGCAATGCACCGTGGGGGTCGAACCCATGATCACATGGACTGAGAGCCTTGCGCTCTACCTCCTGATCTAGACGGGTTGTTGTGTTGATTTCTTATATGGGCATATATTTAGATAAGCAAGTTTATATTCATATTCATCATGGCATGTTTTATATATATATATATTCACACAAAATAAATAAATAATAAATATTTGATTCGTAGATATATGAGATAATAATTATGAATTTAAAATTAAAGTATATTTATGTATATATTTGTGTTTGGTATGTATTTTAATTGGGTTTTTATAAATCTCTAACTAAAAATAATTTTATGGGTTGATATGAGTGTTACCACCAAAGTGGAACATCCATTGAAATTCGTAAAGTTATTTTTAATTTTTGCAAATAGATAATTCTGAATTAATGTATATAATAACGTGCCCAAATGGGGTTATTAGATGCATTGATTTTAGGAGTGCTTGTTGGAATGAAGCTATTTGTATTAAGAGTTGCAATACTCTAGAGAGTTTGTTTGCCCAAAGGGGATAGATTTCTCGAAACTGGTGTGATCTCGATTGTGAGCTTCATAACTAGAAATTCTATTACATGTGCATGTTCTGCCCAAAAAGGAATATGTAGTGATGCCAAAATTTTCTAGATTGTGTAAATTATTACTTAAATTTTGTACATAGCCCAATTCTAATACATGTTTTTGTTTTATCACAAACAGTCTCCTTTAGTCTCAACAATAGTATTGCGACTATTGAACTCTTGACTAGTGCCAGCTTTAAGAGGTGGAAAGACGACATTATATTTGTCTTGGGAATGGGTGAGATAGATTATACCCTTTATGAAAATGAGTTTACTAAACCCACCTGTGAAAGCAATATTGAAGAAAAGGAATTACATGCTAATTGGGAGAGATCTAATTGTCTCAGTCTTATGGCCATGAGAAAAACTATTCCTGAATACCTTAGGAGTAGTTTGTCCATTGATGTTACTGCCAAAGTTTTTTTTGCTATTGTAGAAGATAGATACTTTGTATCTGATAAGGCTGAGGTTGGGACTCTTATGAGTCAGTTAATTAGTATGAGATACAACCATAGTAGGAATGTGAGGGATTACATTCTAAATATGGTTCACCTTCAAAGCAAACTTAAAGGTCTTAAACTTGAGATTTCTAATGAATTTATAGTTCACCAAGCCTTAAACACTCTGCCACCTGAATTTAGCCAAATCAAGACTACCTATAACACCCAAAACACTACATGGACCATTAATGACCTTATAACCAAAGGTGATGTTAAGGAAAAGAAAATTAGGAAAGAAAAGGGTAAGGTTGCAATGTTATTAACACAACCTAGGGCTAATCCTAAACAGGATAAAGGTAAGTTTAAACCAAATTATTATACTTTTAAGAAAAATCATAATTTTAAATGGCAATGTAGGAGTCAGACCCAGAAGGGAGGTGATTTTGGAATTATCCACAAAAGTAAGTTGAAATGTTTCTTTTGTCATAAAGAAGGTCATAAGAGAAAAGATTGTCATAAATTCACAGCTTGGCTAAAGAAGAAAGAAGAATAAGGTATTCCTTTGGCTTTTGTTTGCTTTGAATCTTATATGGTAAATGTACCACCAAACTTTTGGTGGCTTGATAGTAGTGCAATTGTTCATGTTGCTATTACCTTACAGGGGTTCATAAGCAAATGAAAGCCAAGTGAAAGGTAGTCCAAGCTTAGAGTTGGAAATAATTTGGAGATAGATATCGAGCAAGTTGGAGTAGTTAGGTTAACATTGGAGTTTGGATTTTGTCTCATTTTGGAGAACGCCTTTTATGTTCCATCTTTTAGGAGAAATTTGATTTTTGTTTCTATTTTGGATAAGATTGGATATTATTTTGCGATTGGTAATGGAAGAGCTAATATGTTTTTAGATTCTAAATTGATCGGTGAATGTGTTTGTTTAATAATTTATATAGATTGTGTTTGGATGATGCAAGTGATTATGATCCTTCTTGTGAAGCTAATGTTATGACCAAACGATCATTAGTTAAAAAAATCATTTTCATTGTGGCATAAACATTTGGGTCATATAACTAGAGAAAGAATTGAAAGACTAGTAAAAGATGACATTCTTCCTTCTCTTGATTTTGAGGATCTAAATGTTTGTGTGGACTGTATAAGGGGTAAATTAACTAAGATTAAAAAGAAAGGTACTAATAGAAGTTTAGATCTTATAAAGATTATTCATACTGATATTAAAGGACCTTATTCACCTACTATTTATGGCAATAAATATTTCATTACCTTCATTGATGATTTTTCCTGTTATGGCTATTTATACTTGATAAAGGAGAAATCAGATGTCATTGAGATGTTCAAAATTTTCAAAACTGAGGTTGAGAAACAATTAGGAAAAGTCATTAAAATTATGAGGTCTGACCTTGGAGGTGAATATTATGGCAAATATGATGAGACTGGGCAACATATGGGATCGTTTGCCAAATATTTGCAAGAATGTGGAATAGTTGCTCAATATTTCATGCTTGGTAGTCTTGAACAAAATGGCATCGCTGAAAGGCTCATTCATACTTTGAAGGATATGATGAGTAGGTCTAACTTACCTAAATTCTTATGGGGTGAGGCTATTAAAACTGTCCTTTATATTTTGAACCGTGTCGCTAGTAAATTTGTACCTAAAACACCTTTTGAGTTATAGACTGGTAGAAAACCTAGTTTGAACCATTTTCATGGTTGGGGTTGTCCTGCTAAGATTAGAATATATAATCCAAATGAGAAAAAGACTGACCCTAGAACTACTCGTTGTAACTTTATTGGGTATCCAGCCCATTCTAAATGATACAAGTTCTATTATCCTACACGTGGCATAAGGATTGTAGAGTCCATGACTGCGAAGTTTTTAGAGATGGATGTTGCTAATTTAGACATTTCTCAATCACCTATTCATGATGTGCAAAGTGAAATTGCAACCATTCCTTTACCTTTATCTTATGAAAAAAATATAAGGGTTTATATTCAAGTAGGTGGTGATGGCAAGGGTGTTGTTGTTCTTCCTCCTGAGAATCCTTCATAGTTTATTATAGTTGAAGAATTACCTGTTAGAAGGTCTATTAGGGCTAGAAAGTCAATAATTTCAGATGATTATGAGGTTTATTTTAGTGAGGGTTATTATAATATAAGTCATGTATTGTCCCTTGGCACCAAGAAGAGAGGTTGAATTGGTGTATAAAAATTAAAATGACAAAGAAGAGGGGAAGAAGAATGAGTAGAATTGAGATAATGATTTATAGTGGTTCGGGTATAATCGACCCTACGTCCACTCAAGGTGTTTTCAAGCTCACACCTAACTTGTAAAACTTGTATTTTGATGGCTCACATACAACCTTACAATAATATGTTTTTAGGCTAGCACATAACCTCAAATATTTCACTAGGCTCACACTAAAACCTTTCTTGAAGTAGTTTTACAGGCTAACACTATAACCTTACAACTTGGTATTTAATGCTCACACCTAACACTTATAATTTCATAAAAAAAATTGAAGAAAATGAGTAGCAAAGATTGAGAGCTTTAATTACTTGTAATAAATTTCTTAGCAACCTTATTCATGGTTGTTTGGTGGAGTATTTATACCCAAACTTCACCAAAGAGACGTTGCAGATTATAGCTATCAAATCTTTGAGACATGCTTGACAGATTTTGTATTAAATGCGTGACAGTCTGAATTCGCGGTCACTACTACTCATTAGCAGTCGCAAAATCTAAATTTCTGAAGGAAAATCCCATTTGTGTATAACGGCAAGTCCACATGGCAACTTCTGATTAGTTCACCAGGAAAATATAGTCGTTGCTCTTTTTCCTACTTTCAGAAGTCACAGTTGCAAGCTTTCTTATATAGGACAAGACAGAGGACGCGAATTCGTGTGCCAAAAATGGTTATCTTCTTCTTCACGATTCGCGGTTGCTACCAATAAAATGCCTCCGTGAAATTTGACTTTCAACGGTATGCTGAAACACGTGTCATGTTGTGGCTGTGGACTTGCTTCCTTCTTGAGTCACTTCAAAATTCGCATTCGTGACTGGGGCGTGACACTTACCGTGATTTCGTTTGTCAATTTTGGACTTATTCATTTGGATGAATCGCGATCGAGAATGGCTCTGCAATTTTGCCTGTCTGCTTTCTAGCAATGCTTCTTTTCATATCGCGATCGCGAATACAAAGTAGCGGTCGCGATTTAGAAGTCACTTTTCATACTTGAAGATTTTTGAGCTTCATCTAACTTCCAACTTAGATAAAAACTAAAGGCCGCAAAATAACACTAATTTGAAATATTAGACATGATGAATCTCCTTTGTCAAGATCAAAGGAGGTCTAAGACTTGGGTTAACTACCCTAGTCCAATAATCTCCCACTTTTTTATTTTGACAACTTAGATTGACCCTTAGTAATAATAATGTAGAAAAAGTGAAGTTGGATGAATACAAGATAAAAAATTTTCTAAGTATATTATTCATTCAAACATAGTGAATCTAAGAAACAATAATTATGATGTTCCCCCTTAACTTATGCTATAATTTTTTAGACTTAGATGTTTTTCCCCCTTAGGCTTAGGTCATATACAATCTCTCCCCTTTTGGCAAGATAAAAAAAGAGGAGGAATTATGGAGAAAGTAAACTCATGCATAAGTAATAATAAAGAGCAAAAGTAAATATAAAAAGCAATTGATAACAATCACATAAGATCACAATATAGCAAAGAAACAATTTTTATTTATTTATAACTATGGGATCACAAACTTTTAAACATGAAAGAAAGAAAATACAAAGAGATCCCTAAACTAGAAAGTAGAAGAATCATCACTAGAGGTGTCTTCAACTTGGGCAGGTGTTGTTCCCTCGACTTCATCTCCATTTTCAACGTCATCTTCATTATCATCTCCATCTTTTGTATCTTCAAAGTCCATGAAGTTCGAAAGATGACAAGGAGGGACTCCAAGTTTCTCTTGGAGATCCACCATATCGCTGTGAAGATGGGAAAGGAAGAGTAGCCTTCGCTTCATCATCCGCATAATTTTGTCTAATTTGTGATCTAAGGTGGCAAGTGACAACTTTATCTTTGCTTTGGGTTGAGGAGGAGGAGGAGGGACTTGAGTTGTTCCTTCGTCAAGTTGGAGCCTCTTTCTTTTGAAAACTTGAGAGGACTCCACTTTCTTTACCCTTACCACGCCAAAGGTATAGGTGTAAGTGTCCAGATGGATGGCCTTAGTGTTGATCAAATATGTTAGGTCGAGGAAGTTTTGTGATGGAAGGAGCTTCTTGGTGAGGAATTGCTCATTGTCCTCATTAAGAGCTCCAACGAATCAGTAGATGGCGGTGACATGAGAAGGGAGGAAAAACTAGCTATTTGGCTTGGTGCTCATGTGGATTAGTTGATCCACAGTGTAGCGGCCGGTCTGGATGAGTTTGTTTTTTATAAAACAAAATAAGAATGCTAAGTCTTTTTGGGAAACCTTGTCATTCCCATCACCCTTCGCATTAATGGAAAAGGTGATGATCCAATGAAGGATCCATAAAGATAAGGTTTTTATGTGTTTGAAGAGGGAAGAATGGGGGTCGTGTTTGGTCTCAATGGATATCTTCGACCAAAGTTCGAAGTAGATCACATCAAGTATGGAGATGATGAAAGGTATGTGTTCTCTGACTTGGAAATTGAAAAGAGACGATAATTTATCGAAGGTTATGAAATAAGGATCGCCAAAGCCCCAAAATATTAACCTATATTGGTCCGCCCTTGATTCAGCTTTGCGGCTTAATTGCAAGGTGCACATGAATTCTCGCACCACCTCCTCATACCTAGGTTCATCACGAAAGATGAATTCGTTCCGCCCAAGGTTAGACAGAAAAGTACGAATTTCATCATTGAGACCCAAGGTTTCAAGCATGAATGTGGAGGGAATCTTATTGGGGACAATCACTTTGGAAGAGTTTGTCTTATATCGATCTTTCTTTTCCTTGGTTACGCCTTCATGAGGTGGAGGGCAGGAGGAGCAGAGGGTTGAACCACTACTTTGCCATTGTCTGCCTTAGAGAATTTCTTAGGAGCCATGGAAATAGATGAAGAAATTTGGGAGAAAGTTGAGAGTGATTTGAGAAGTAGAAGTGGTTTGGAGTGGATGTGAGAAAATCACTATTGAATGGGGTATTTATAGGCTTCAAAGGGTGTGAAAATGGTAACAAATGGCTAGAAATTGATTAAATGAAGGGTTCGAAACGGTTGGCCATCAAATCTCATAAATGTGAGATAATTACTCAAATTCGTGTTCACAAAAATGGAAGTTGCGACTGCAAATTCTGAAAAATGTGAGTAACAGACAAATTTTCCTCAAAAATACGAGCTGCAACTATCAGAATTTTGAAATTAATGACTAAAATTCATGGTGAAGAGAAATTTCGCTACTGCGAATTGGCATTTGACAGCCGGTAGAAGTTAACTTGTAATTCGCGACTGTGAAGAAGGAATAGCGACTGCGAATTGTGAGTCAGCAAGGATAAGAATGAAAATTTTTGAAAAACATGTGATCCCCTAGAAATAAATAATAAAGCCTTCTATAACAATCATCAATCAAACATATCACACAAGATCAAACAAGAATTTTCACTTGAGGGAGCTTCCATCAAGCATTCCCAATTCTCTCTTAATGAAGTTCATCCTTTCTTCATTTAGAGGTTTAGTGAAAATATATACAAGTTGATGTTAGTGTCAATGAATTCTAACACAACATCAACTTTTTGTACATGATCTCTAAGAAAATGATGCCTAATATATATGTGCTTACTTCTAGAGTGTTGGATTGGATTCTTTGAAAGATTGATAGCACTAGTATTATCACATTTGATAGGAATGTGATCAATTGCTTTGCCAAAGTCCTTTAATTATTGTTTCATCTAAAGAACTTGGGTGCAACAACAACCCGCTGCCATATACTCGGCTTCCGCGGTAGACAAGGCAATCGATACTTGCTTTTTACTAAACCATGAAACTAAGCATTCACCTATGAATTGGCAAGTCCTAGAAGTGCTTTTTCTATCTAATAAGCTTCCCACATAATCCACATCCGAATACCCAACTAGGCTAAAAGATGTGTTCCTAGGATACCATAGTCCTAAGTGAATAGTGCAATATAAATATTTGAAAATTCT